>PVJI01002076.1:0-155685 GCA_004026765.1 Micronycteris hirsuta
GAGTCCAGATAAGCCTCAGTTAATTGAATTTTGTGTCATGGCAGCTATGTTTAAAAAATTTTTTTAAGCTTTTTATTTTGAAATAATTTAGGTTTACAGAAAAGTAGCAAAAATAGAACTCTTTTGAAATTTAGCTTTAAAATTATTTAGCTCTTTTATCTTTTCTAATTGTTAATCTTCTTAAAGCTGTTATCTTTTAAGACTGTTACTAAACTTCCTGGTCCCTTGTCTAGTAGATCTTCCGAGTGGATCTGAGGCCTCTCTGGTGTCATGGACGTGCTGACAACTGTGCCCTCGGAGGGCAGGGGCTCCTGGGAACGCTTGTGAGGGAGCTGGCACAAACAAGGCGCTGGCAGACCAGGGGCCACATTTAGAAACTCAGGCTGTAAATGATTTTGATTAGGCAAAAGCTGACCAAGTTGTTTCATAAAGGCAACAGTCCATTATTTTAGGTGACTTTGTTAAGGAACTGTTAAATACCCAGGTGTTGGGCCTCGCAGTAGGACAGGACAGAGTCGTCGTTTCAGGTAGCTTGTAGTCTGGTTGTCAGGCAGCGCAATCAGGTGCATTGTGTACCGCACACACCAGGAAAAATGGGGAATTCAGAAATCATTTTAGGTTAAAAGCAGCAGAGGCATCTTTGTGGAAAAAGTGGTGTGTGCTTTCTCGTTTATAGCATACTGGAGGAGCATGAGTGCAGAGCTAGGGATGGACAGAAGAGATGGGGCTTAGGGCAGCATTGAGAGAGGCTGTGAGAGAGGAGTAGTGCTGGGACAGCAGGGGTGTCTTCCCAAAGTGAAGAGTTGATCCTAATCTGATGACCCATGCTGGGCAATTTTTCCAGAATCCAAAGAATCCTGATAAGAAGTAGAATCAAGAGCCGGTGTGATTGCTTGTAAGAGAGCCCAGCCAGGAGACTTGTAATAGCATTCTGTACTCAGCTTCTGCTCACAGGCACGGAGCTCATCAGGCTTCTTCTCGGCTCTCCTGGGTCTGACGTTTAATTTGCAGGTCAGGGCTCTTGGTGCTCATTAGTCACTGAATAAGTTGTACCTTCGGGCCCTTCAGCAGGAGATCTTTTCTGGAGTTCTGTTTAGTGGACCCATGTCCTTCAGTGTTACGTCCTTTGGGAAAATCTTAATAGGGACTTACCAAATACTACCAGAAGAAGAAAAATTGGGAAGAATGCCCATCGTATAGGTAGGAAAGATGAGTTTGTCCATTCGCACTGCAGACATTGCTGTGCCCTCGGAGCACCCACAGCCCGTGGGAAGGGAATTGCGTGGTGATGTGACTTCGCCCAAGGGAGAGCTGACGGCAGTGTTGTGCCCCTTCGCCTGGCAGAGCCTTTATGAAAGCTCTCGTTGCCTGTCAGAGTGGGGAAGGGAGGAAGAAAGAGGGGAGAGAAACATCAATGTGTGGTTGCCTCTCGAGCGTCCCCTACTGGGAATCAAACTGGTGACCTTTGTTCACAGGTTGATGCTCAATCAACTGAACCACACCAGCCAGGGCTTATTGCCTGTCTTTAACCAGACTTCTAGTAAAACCTCCTTCCCTTGACCTTTCATTCATCACCATTAGTTGCCTCATTGCTCTGCTCTACTTTATTCCCAGAGTTCTCAAGCTAACTCCACTTGCTAACCCATTTTCAAACATAAAACTGAGTCTGCTCTTATGAACCAAGGTCAGCAGTGCCCAGATCCAACACACCATCTCTTTTCAATCTCAGCAACACACAGCACAGCCTTCTTGAAATTCTCCTTTGGGTCTTCATATTATTACACACTCCTGGTTTTTCCCCTTCTCCATGGATTTTTTTTTTTTTTTTAATTTTTTAGTTATTTCTTTTTAGCGAGAGGAGGAGAAGGAGGGAGAAGGAGAAGGGGAGAAACATCAATGTGAGACAGAAACATTGATCAGGTGTCTCTCACATGCACTCCGACTGGGGACTGAACCTGCAACCCAGGCATGTGCCCTAACCAGGAATGAAACCAGCAACGTTTTTGATCTGCGGGATGACGTCCAACCAACTGAACCACACCAGTCAGGGCCCATTGATTCTTTGCCCTTCTTGAGAGACTGCTGGTGCCTCCTCCTCCACCTGGTATTGCTCGGAGCACAGTACTAGCCCTCTTTTCTCCTTCAGGAATTTCTGTCCTTTGGCATGGCTTTTTAACATCCTCTAGAATCGGGGGCGTACAACCTTTTGGTGTCTCTGGGCCACACTGGAAGTAGAGTTGTCTTGGGCCACACATTAAATACGCAAACACTAATGAAAACTGATGAGCAAAAAAAAGGTTTTACATAAATTTACAATTTTTTGTTGGGCCGCATCTGTAGCCATCGTGGGCCGCATGTGGCGCACCTCTGTGATGGTGCTGCTGCTGGAGATAGTGACACTGTCTGCCAGCATTGTTCTCCATGTTACACATTTTAACTCGTCTAATTCTCACACCAACTTTACAAGATATATACAGCCATGTCCATTCTACAAACGAAGACACTGAGGCACAGAGAGATTAAACGGCAAGGCCAAAGCCACTGTCAGTAAGTTGCAGAGTTGAGATTCGACCCCAGACAGACAGGCGTGCAGCCCATCTCAGCCGCTGTGCTGTAGAACTGGCATGTAGACCTTGCATCTCTAGACCAGCCCCTTAGGGCCCTCACACACATTCAGCAGCTCCTTATTTCCTTGGATTTAATTGAAGATCTCTCAGCTCTTCATTAGCATCAACTCTGCCACTACAGTAAACACCCCCTATCTTAGGAAGTGGTAGATCAGCCAGTTACCCATTTGTTTAAGCCAGAAACCCAGGAGTCATCCTTGAGTCTGCTTTCCCTTAACCTCACAGCCGGCTCATCAGCAAGCCGCATTGGTTATACCACCAAACTAATCAGACTCTCCTAAATGATCTTCACTGCCACTGTGCTAGTCCAGGCGACCAGCACCTGCTTCCGCTTTCACTTTCCATTCCAATGTCCATAGATGAGCAAGAATCGTTTGTTTGCTTTTTAACGTAAGATCATGTGACTTCCCAGCTTAAACTCTCCAAGGGCTCCATTATAAATAGAAAACAACAAAAACCCCACTTCACCACGGTGTACAAGGCCCTACTTACATCAATAGTTTTTAACCTGGGTGGGATCATTACTACCCCTACCCACTGAGAGACATTTGGACACGTGTGGAAGAATTTTGGTTGTCAAGATGCCTGGGAATGTTACATTGAGTGGGTGGAGGTGCACACTGAAGGGCCTGACCAGAAAGCCAGCAGGGAAGCACTGCTCCACTCGCCTGCCCAGTCACACTCCGAGAAGAGCTTGCGTAGATGGTGTTGCTGTTGAACAAGGGAGGGAGGGTGCTCGGAGGAGAGCAGTTCTGGATGGGGAAGGGGATGAGTTCTCTCTGTAGATGTTAGTTCGAGGTGGCTGTGAGATGCCCCGTTAGAGATGCACAGTACCCACTGGGTATATTAAGGGGAGGTGTAGTTAGCATAGCTGGAGGCACAAAGTTTCAGTCATTTTCCTAGATGTGGAAATCCAAACTGGGAGAGTGGGTGGAGACTCAACAAGGAGAATAGTAGCTGAACTAAGAAGTGTGTCTGAGTGGAGCTCCAGGGTTGACAGACGTTTAAGGGCCTGGCACTGGGACGTGCTTTACCTCCTTGTTTAATGATGTGTGTTATCACACTGGTATGGTAGTTTTTGTTTTTATTTGTTGATAGCAAATTTATGTGTCATGGATAAATGATTTTGCTTTTAATTTGAATGATTCGCCATCCCTCAGCCCCGGAAGGGAGAATTGCTTAAGGAAATTTTTTTAGAATGTGGGCAGGTGTGTGAGACCCAAGAAGCTGTGCTTGGTTTGTGTTGGTGTCTGTCCCCCCTGATGGGGATTTTGATTAAGACTCATGGACATACTCTGCCCCTTTGTCTACGTGGCTTGGATGTCAGCCCATTGAGGATGGGGTCACTTTTCCTGTGGGGACAGGAGGCTAGAGCAGTGCCCCTGGGCTTCAGAAAATGTCCTTATGAGCCAGAGCACTATTATTGAAGCAGAACATGGAAAAAAATAGAACCTTATGTATAGCTAGAGAAGCCATACATATCCTCAAGTCTCCCCCCTTATATTACAGCGGCAGGGAGAGGGACAGAACTTCGTTGTACTTTTCTTTCCCTGAACGTGATTCTCAACCATGGTTTAACTTTAGAATAACCCGGGGAGCCTCTGAAAACACTGATAGGCCCTGGCTGGGTGGCTTTGTTGGTTAAAGCATTGTTCTATGCACCAAAAAGTTGCGGGTTCGATTCCCATTCAGGGCACATAACTAGGTTGTGGTTTTGATCCCTGGCCAGGGTACGTACAGGAGGCAACCTATCAATGTTTCTCTCTTTCTATCCCCTTCTTCTCTTGCTAACAATGAATAAACATTTCCTTGGGTGAGGATTTAAAAAAAATAATCATTAAAAAATAAAAATACTGATAGTAGCAGGCCCTCACCTTAGAGAAAGTAAATCAGAATCTCTGGGGATTAAAGCTTGGACATGTGAGTATTTTTTAAAAGCAGTCTAGATGATTTTTAAGGTGCAACCAAGCTTAGTGGTCTGGACACTTGATACTCAAAGTGTAGTCTGAAGACCAGCTCCCTCACTTGGAAGCTTATTTATTACAGTAGAAATGCAGGGCCCTGGCTGGTGTGGGTCAGTTGGTTGAAGCATCATCCTACAAACTGAAAGGTTGCAGGTTCAATTCCCAGCATAAGGAGGCAACCAATTGATGCTTCTCTCTCACATTGGTATTTCTCTCTCCTTCTCCCTCTGTCTCTAAAAGCAATGAAAAAAAGTATCCTTGGGTGAGGATATATACTTTAAAAAAAAAAAAAAAAGTAAAGAAATACAGCATCTCAAGTCCCTCTGAGACCTTTTAATTAGAATCTATACTTTAATAAAATCCCTAAGTGATTTGTTTGCTTATTATAATTGGACACACAGTGCTTTTGGTTAGTAATATTTGATCAGTGACTAAACATTAGAATTACCTTTTGACATGCAAAGGTTATTTTTTCTTTTTTAAGATTTTATTTATTCATTTCTAGAGAGAGGGGAAAGGAAAGAGAAAGGGAGAGAAACATTGATGTGTGAGAGAAAAAACCGATCAGTTGCCTCTTGCACGCCCCCAGCCAGGGACCTGGCCCACAACCCAGGCATGTGCCCTGACTGGGAATCAAACTGGCAACCTTTCGGTTGATAGGCCAGCGCTCAACCCACTGAACCACACCAGCCGGGGCAACATGCAAAGGTTTTAAAAAGACTCATTGTGCCTCTTTAAAAAGAGATTTTAAGGTGGAACACAGGTATTGGTGTTTTTAAATCAGAGATTCAAAAGTACAGCCAGTGCTGAGAGTTGCTGTACTAGTCTTTGCTATCCCTGGGGTAAGGAGTATAATTTCAAAGATTCTTGAAAATAGGACAACAAGGAGAAGGTAATTTTTTTATTAAAAGAACTACAATTAATGTTTTTCTGGCAGTTTTGCTAATAAACAAAGGGCCTGAAAGAAAAGGGTATTGACACATTTTGATGGTTTCTGTCTCATAGGCTCAAACTGTTCAGGTTGCTGAAGTTGAACCACAGTCACAGCCACAGCCTTCCCCAGAACTTCTGCTTCCAAATTCTCTAAAGCCAGAAGAAGGGCTTGAAGTATGGAAAAACTGGGCCCAGACCAAGAATGCCGAGCTAGAGAAGGATGCTCAGAACAGACTGGCACCCATTGGGAGTGAGTGTTTGGGAGGGATGGGGGCTGGACTTTGTCTAAAATACAGTGACCCTGGAGCAGTAGGAGGAGAGAATGGCAGGAAGGTGCTGTTCCTTGACTCTGCGGACTGGGAGCTCCGTCTGAAATAGTATGCAGAATTCAAGACAAGCAACAAGCAGGCCTGACCAGCTATAGATGAGCAGGATTTGTGGGATTTGTCCAAGATTGGATATTTTTATACACATAGATTTCTGGAGTTGACCTGGATCTGGGCAGAGCAACTTCTGGGAGGAGGTAGAGACCAGTGAGTGCTCGAGGCCCTTCTTCCTTAGCGTTATGATTATATACCTCTTCACCTTACAGAGGGTGGAGTTTTTTTTCTTTCATGTCATGGCCCTAATAAAAATTTTCAGGATATGTGAGGTGGGAGGACTATGGGAAGGAAACCCTTGGTGTGATAGAGCATATAGGGCTGTTGCCTCAGTAGGCCAGACACCAGCGCCCATTTCCATCCCAGCCCTGCTGGGCAGTGTTCGAGCCGTCCTTTGAGGGACATGAGTGATCAGTAAAGAGATGCCCCCATTCACCTTCGGGTTTGTGTTGTAGGACGCCAGCTTCTGCGATTCCAGGAAGATCTCATCTCTTCTGCTGTGGCTGAGTTGAATTATGGGCTCTGTCTAATGACACGAGAAGCTCGAAATGGAGAAGGCGAACCCTATGATCCAGATGTACTCTACTATATTTTCCTGTGCATTCAGAAGGTAGGACACAACTTCACAGGAACATGTTTGAGCTGTGTTCTGATCAGGTGTTTACTGGATATTCAGATTAGTAAAATGACAAGCAAGAGGTTATAGTTAGGACATTTTCTTTCAACTGTATGAGGGTTTTTTAAAAAATATTTATTTTTAGAAGAGGGGGTGAAAGAGAGGGAGAGAAACATCACTTGTGTGATTGCCTCTTTTTCGTCCCCAACTGGGGACCTGGCCCACCACCCAGGCATGTGCCCTGACTGGGAATTGAACTGGCGACCCTTTGGTTCTCAGGCCAGGACTCAATCCACTGAGCCACACCAGCCAGGGCTATGATGAGTTTTTGGGTTTTTTTTTGTTTTGTTTTTTTTAATTTTTTTTTTTTTTAATTTTTATTTATTTTTAGAGAGAGGGGAAGGAGGGAGAAAGAGAGGGAGAGAAATAGCAATGTATGGTTGCCTCTCACATGGCCCTCTCGGGGACCTGGCCCGCAACCCAGGCATGTGCCCTGACTGGGAATCGAACCGGGACCGCTTGGTTCCCAGCACGCGCTCAATCCACTGAGCTACACCAGCCAGGGCTGATGAGTTTTTAAATGTGGGTTTCATTTATTTATTTTTAGAGAGAGGGGAAGTGGAGGAGAAAGGGAGAGAAGCATCAATGTGTAGTTGCCTCTTGCACGCCCCAAGTAGGGGACCTGGTCTTCAACCCAGGCATGTGCCCCAATTGGGAACTGAACCAGCAACCCTTTGGTTTACAGGTCAGTGCTCAATCCACTGAGCCACACCAGCCAGGGCTAATGTGGGTTGTTGATGTTTTTAAATTGTAAAAGACATACATGTTCACTTTAGAAAATAAGAAAATAAACATTATTCATAATCTTGCCTTACAGAGGAAGTTGTATTAAAATACTCTGCATAGTGCCCTGGCTGGTGTGGCGCAGTGGATTGAGCACAGGCCTGTGAACCAAAGCATTGCTGGTTTGATTCCCAGCTAGGGCACATGCCTGGGTTGCAGGCCATGTCCCCAGTAAGGTGTGCTCGAGAGGCAACCACGCATTGATGTTTCTCCCCCTCTTTCTCCCTCCCTTCCCTT
This sequence comes from Micronycteris hirsuta, assembly GCA_004026765.1. Lineage (NCBI taxonomy): Eukaryota > Metazoa > Chordata > Mammalia > Chiroptera > Phyllostomidae > Micronycteris > Micronycteris hirsuta. Next base: position 7,601 of record PVJI01002076.1, read on the forward strand.
CTCTCTAAAAATAGATAAAGTATTAATAAATAAATAAAATACTCTGTATAGTAAAAAGAAAAACAAAAGAGCAAAGAAAAACGCACCCAAAAATACTTGGTGTATTACCTGAGAGCCTTTTTTTTTCCCCATTACTATTTATTCTTGTAACCCCCTCTCTTTTCCCCTACCTCCAAGCACCACACTGTTGTCCATATTCTTGAGTCCTTTTTCCTTTTTCCTCAATCCCTCCACCCCTGAACCTCCCCCTGCTCCTTAGCTATCATCTTGCTCTGGTTTGAGTCTATCTGTTTTGCCTGTTAGTTCAGTTTGTTCATTAGATTCCACGTATGAATGAAATTTGTCTTTCTCTGACTGGCTTATTTCACTTAGCATAATGTTTTCTTAAGTTCATTCATACTGTTTCAAAGGGTAAAATTTTCTTCTTTTTTATGACCAGGTAGAATTCTATCGTGTAAATGTCCCATAGGTGTTTGATCCACACTTCGGCTGCTTCCATATCTTGGCAATTGTAAATAAAACTGCAATAAACGTAGGGGTGGTTATGTTCTTTCAAGTTAGTGTTTTGAGCTCTTTCAGATATATTCCCAAAAGTAGGATTGCTGGATCAAAAGGCAGATCCATTTTTAATTTTTTGAGTATCTCCATACTGCTTTCCACAGTAGCTGCACCAGTCTGCATTCTCATCAACAGTGCAAAAGGGTTCCCGTTTCTCCACATCCTCGTCAACACTTGTTTGTTGAGAGCCTTTTTTTTTTCCCAAAGGAAATTATGAAACACTTTATTAACACTTTCCTTTTTGTTAAAGTAAACATGGTTTGCATAAAAGTAATTTACCCCAAAGTCTGCCGCTAACATACAGTTTATCTTCTTTTTTCCTGCATTGAAACAAAATTATTTGAAGAAGTTGAGTTAGAATATACAACCGTAGTTAGGTTTTCAGGACATCTAAGGTGAAGCATCACAGAGGAATTTATTTTAGGCTGGCAGTTTAGGAGAGCTGAGGTGGATTTCATAGCGTGTGAATGTTCTTGTGAAATATCCCACAGTAGCCCTGGGTGGTGTGGCTCAGTAGATTGAATGCCGGCCTGCAAATCAAGGGATTGCTGGTTCGATTCCCAGTCTAGGGCATGTGCCTGGGTTGTGGGCTGGGTCCCCAAGGTGGGGGGGCACACAGAAGGTGACCACACATTGATAATTCTCTCCCTCTTTCTCCCTCCCTTCCCCTCTCTAACATTAATTAATAAAATCTTAAAAAAAAAAAAAAAGCAACTTTAAAAACAAAGAAAAGAAAACCGCACAGTAAGATGGGAAAAAGCACATGCTGGTTGGCACTCACCTTTGTCCCTCCTCCTTCCCAGTCAGTCGGGCACTGAGTGAGTTTGTTTCTGAGCTGGCTTGTTCCATGCGCTCCCCAGTCCTGGAAGACAGGCACAGACAGGGAACCGAGCCCGCAGGGTTAAAGGACTTGCACCACTTGCCTCAGAACCTGCAGCAGGGTGTTTTTTTGTTTCGTTTGGTTTTTTTCTTTTGGCTGCCGTAAGACAGTGCCTTGCCTGGATGAAATAGCATTCACAAAATCTGCCCCACTGACCCAACTATTGGGAGTGTTGTGAGGCTTTGTTCGTATGATCTGACGTGTACTGCGGAAGTGTCATTCAAATGCTGGATGGCTTTGACCTGGTGTACAGATTTAGTAAGGGCCGAATTAGCAAAGGTGATGGAACTGGTAGAAAAATGTTTATTTCCCCGGAAAGTCTTACTCAGGAGATTACTAACAACTTCTGCTGATTGTTTTTCTTTTAGTATCTTTTTGAAAATGGACGGGTTGATGACATTTTCTCTGATCTTTATTACGTTCGATTCACGGAGTGGCTGCATGAAGTTCTGAAGGACGTTCAGCCCCGAGTCACTCCACTTGGTAAGAGCCTTCCTAGTCCTTGGATGTCTTTCCCACCTGGGTTTAAAAAGGATTGGCTGCCTGTGTGGCTGGCTGTGGTACAGCACGTGGGTGAGGATGCTGTACATCCCAGGCACCAGCTCCGACCTCTGTGCTGCTGGCCCTGGTGTGGAAGGGGCCCTGCTTCCCAGACACAGGACCCAACTGGTCCCCGTGTGGCCAGAACATGGGCATTCAGAGCGTGGAGTAGTTATTTCTTTTCCTATTTAAATTTATTGATTAAAATTAGATCATTTCAAAAGCTAAGAATTATTAACTATTTAATCTGTAGGTTACTCGTGTTACATATTGGAGTTTTATTTTTAATATGTTTGAACAAATGTTTTACATATACAGGATGGAGCAAAAGTACGTTTACAGTTGTTTCTATATAAATAATTCTACAATTAATAATAATACAAGAATAAACTCTGTTTTGCATACTCACAATTATAAACCTACTTTTGCCCCACCCTGTATAGAATGTAATTTTTGCTTTTTTTATAGGTAACTTCCTGCGCAGTGTGTTATGTTTGAAAAAACATGAGTTTTGCCGTAGAATGTCTGAGGTGTTTGTTTTTTAATAAACTGTGTTTTTTAGAGCAGTTTTAGGTTTACAGAAAAATACTGCAAGAGGTACAGAGAATTCCCATGTACCCTCTCACAGTGTTTCCCTACTATCATCTTGTAGTAGTGTAGTATACTCATTACAATTGATACATCAGTGTTGGTACATTATTAATTAAAAACCTATAGTTTACATTTAGGGTTCACTCCTTGCATTGTGCATTTATGGGTTTTTGACAAATGTATAATGGCATGTATCAACAGTCACCGTGTCATACAGAAACTTCACTGCCCTGAGACCCATGTGTTCCAGCTGTCATCCCTTTCTCCCTCCCCTGAATCCCTGGCAACCACTGCTCTTTTTACTGTCTCCATAGTTCCTGACTTTTCCACAATGTCACATAGTTGGAATAATTTAGTATGTGGCCTTTTCAGATTGGTTTTTTTCACTCAGCAATATGCATTAATGTTCCCGCCTGTCTTTTAGTGGCTTGGTAGCTCATTTCTTTTTATTGCTGATAATATTCCATTGTATGGTTGTACCACAATTTGTTTATCCATTCATCTATTGAAGAACTTCGAAGTTTTGGCAATTACGAATAAAGCTGCTATAAACATTGTGTGCAGGTTTTTGGTGAAAGAAGAGGCAGATAGATCAATGGAACAGAATAGAGAGCCCAGAAATAGAGCCACAAAAATATAAACAACTTACCTTTGACAAAAGAGCAAAGGAAGTTCAAGGAAGAAAAGACATTTTCAACAAATGGTGCTGGAACAACTGGATATCCACATGCAAACAAATGAATCTAGACACAGGCCTTACACCCTTCACAAAACTAACTCAAGATGAATCACTGACCTAAATGTAAATAGCAAAATTATAAAACTCCTACAGGTAATGTAGGAGAAAATCTCGGTGACCTTGGGTTTGGTGATTACTTTTTATATACAACACCAAAAGCACTGTGGTGCATGAAAAAAAAAATTGGTAAGTTGGACTCATTAAAATGAAAAACTTCTGCTCTGTGAAAAACACAGTTAAGAAAATAAAAAAATGAGCCATAAACTGGAAGAAAATCTGCAAAACACATATCTGATGAAGGACTGGTATCCAAAATATACAAAGAACTCTTTAACACTCAACAGTAAGAAAGCAAAACAAAATTAATAAGTGGGCAGAAGATGGACAGATGCCTCACTAAAGAAGATACACATGTGGAAGAGAAATATATGAAAAGATACTTATTTTATGTCATCAGGAAATTGCAAATTTAAATAATAAGATACCACTCTGTAACTATTAGAATGGCTAAAATTCCAAACTGGCATCATCAAATGCTGGGTAGGGGCAACAGTAACCCTCATTCATTGCTAACGGGAATGCAAAGTGGTACCACTTTGTAAGACAATTGGGCTTTTTTTTAAAAAAGATTTTATTTCTTTTTAGAGAGGGGAAGGGAAAGAGAAGAGAGGGAGAGGAACATCAATGTGTGGTTTCGTCTTGTGCATCCCTCCACTGGGGACCTGGCCTGAAACCCTGAAACCCAGGCATGTACCCTGACTGGGGATCGAACCGGCAACCCTTTGGTTTGCAGGCCCACGCTCAATCCACTGAGCCACACCAGCCAGGGCATTTTTGTATAAAAGTACACATTTTCTTACCTGTGATCCAGCAGTCACTGATGCTCCTTTGTATTTGCATTGAAAACAGTCTAGTTAACATCTGTCACCACTCATAGTTTATTAGTTAAATGCCCCCCCACCCCAAATTATTGGTTAAATATTTTCGAGTGCCTGCTTTATGCCAGGTAGTATTCCAGATGTATAGATAATGAGCTTACAGTCTAACAGAGACAGCAAATAATCAGATTAATAATAAAAATAATTTGTGGTTAGGGAAGTGCTCTGGAGACAAGGGAACGGGAAGTGCTGAGGGCACTGGAAGGCCTGTCTCTGAGGGCTGTCACTAGAACGGAGACCGAGGGAGGGAGTGAGCCTTGCGACATGATTTGCAAAGTTTCAAGCTAAGTGTAGGTATGCAGAGTATGCTTTTTAAAACTTTTTAGTGTGGAATTTTAAGCACATATGAAAGAAAAAATAGATTAACGACACTCTCATGTACATGCTGTTCATTCGTGGCAAATCTCATTTCATATAATGCATGATTTATTCCTCCTCCTGTGTTACAGTAAATCCCAGACACTTAAAAATATTTTGATATGTATTATTGACATAGCACAATGCTATTCTCATAAAGTTTTTAAAAAAGATAATAACATAATGTCATCAAAATCTCTTATCTGAATTTCTAATTGTCTCATAAATGTCATAATTTCGTTTGTCTGAGTCAAGGTGTCAATTCCACACGTGAAATTGCTGGTAAACCTTTTAATGTTTTGTTTTAATCTTTAATTTTCTCCTTGGTTTTTTTCTTACAATTTATTTATGGAAGAAACTAGCCTTTTAAATTGTCAGAGTCTCCATCGTGGTGACTGTATCCCCATGGTGTAGTTTGACGTACACGTCTGTCCTGTGTTTACAGTTAATTGGGAGTTGCATATAAAGACTCAGTTGATCAGGTTGTGTGTGCGTGCGTGTGTGTGTGTGTTCTTTTTGGCAAGGTTACGTAATAGACGGGTTATTTATTTTCATCAGATGCCTGTAATGTCTGGATCCATTCATTTATTAGTTGTAAAAGGCAGTACTCTAATGTTACTACTTCTTCATTATTAGTTGAAAAGCAAACTTTTCCTTGTCAACACTTTGAATTCCTGGCAGTGCAAATTGTGCAGAACAGGGAGGGGAAGGGCTTGCTTCCGCTCCTTTTTTGAGCAGCTTTCACGGTCACAGGCGTGACTTGTTTCTCTACCTTCCCGGGGTGGTGGCCGTTAGCAGGGCAGGTCTGCTGTTGGTCTTCAGTAGTCACCGGGAGCTGACGAATTTAAACATATTTAATGTGATCCAGTATGTTGCAATTACTACTTTTTTAGTTTACTGATGCTCAAATTGTCCCTTCTGTGGTCATTGGAGCTTCTTTAAATTGGTCCTTAAGTTCTTTTGACATAACCCATCTTCCTTGATATCTGGTTTTCAGCATGTTTCGGGCTCATCTTGGGCATTTTTTGGCCCAGTGTGGAATCAGTCCGCTCTCCATGGAGCCTGTTTTTTTTAAGTATTTCAGTATGAAACCAAAGTCTGGATGCTAGGTGTGCTCACTTCTCCTGAATTGGTCATTGTTTCTAGGCCTTAAAGTGAGCAGAACCGAAAATATAAAAAACAAAATAGATCATTTTGATACTTGTAGTTCAGAACTACAAGGCTTTTACATGATATCTGTATATGTATCACCATTCTCCCATGCCAGCAGTTTTTGTTGTCATGCATTAAGTTCGTAGTGTTTAGAAGTGATTAAAATCCAGGCCAGTGTGGCTCAGTCGGATTGAGTGCTGTCCTGTAACCAAAAGGTTGCGGTTTTCTTCCTGGTCTGGAGGCACGTATGATCCGTGGTCTGAGTGCATACAGAAGGCAACCAATCGATGTTTCTTTCTGTCCCTTCCTGTCTCTCTAAAAGCAATGGAAAAAAAAAAAGTCCTCAAAGCAATGAAAAAAAAAAGAAGCAATGATTAAAGCTAGCAAAAGTGACACCAGCTTGCAGAGTGAATCCAGAGAAAATAGGGCATGTCAAGGTATGCCTGGGACCGCTCCTAGGCCCGGCCTTCCCTGAGGAAGGTTGTCTTCTGCCACTCACCTCTTGCAGACACGGGTAAGAGCAGGAAAGCTTGTCTCATTGTCACTGGACCACAAAATACAGGAGTAGATGCAGAGCGGCCCTAGAGAGATAGAGATGCACTATTGCAGTCCAAGCCAGCTTTGGCAAGAACAGAGGAGAGGAATGTATTGGACTTTCTGCTTCAAAAAGAGGCGCTGTGAGTGTTTGCCTGGAGAATTCTGAAACTCCTGCAGGAGTGCTGGTACCCGCTGCTGCTGGCTCACTAGGCCCCCAGGGCTTGGCGCACAAACACTTGCACGTTGACTGAGCACATGAAGGGGGATTGGTGATCCAACAACCGGCCTTTGTCCCTCCCCAGCTCTCAGTTCGCTCATGGACCAGGGGCTTACAGGAAACCTCCCTGCCCAGTGGGGGACAGCTGTAGCAGTTCTGAGTGGCAGTCTCCCCTTTACCCAAGGGGATGAGAGTGGGTTTGCTTTCTAGAGATGGAAGACGTGGCAGAAGGTTTAACAAGGGTAAATGGGCATGTGTACCAGTTCTTTGGGCCCTGGACACCTTTGAAAATAGGATGAGAGCTCTGTTTCCTCTTCCCAGAGAAGTATACATATAGGCTGAGTTTGGATTATAATTCTAGGAGTTTCACTCTCCCTAAGGCCTATACCCTTTTGCCCCATGTTAACCTTGGATTAAAGGAAGAACTGACCTCCAGTAAGAGCAATCGTGTAAGGCGTTGGTTCTCAAAGTATGGTCTTAGGTAACTCATTAGAAGTGCACGCTACCATGACCCCAGAAATGTGCGTCAGGACCCAGCCGTTTGTGTTGTAACAAGCTTCCCAGGTGATTCTGCCATCGCTGAAAGAGTTCTCTGGGTGAACCCCGTAGTCCTGCGTGGCCCTGCTTGTGCCTCGCGCCTCCCGCCCTCCTGTTGTAGCAGTGCTCTGTTCCTCCTAGGCTATGTCCTGCCCAGCCACGTGACTGAGGAGATGCTGTGGGAGTGCAAGCAGCTCGGGGCTCACTCCCCTTCCACCCTGCTGACCACCCTCATGTTCTTTAATACCAAGTAAGTGTTCTAGAGGCTTCATGCTTAGCCACTGCTGGCATCTGCCCAGTGAAGAGGGTGGACACTGTCCAGACAGACTTCTGAATTCCTTTGACACATATTTGAGAGCCTTTGGGCTACTGAAAGCCCTCAGCTCCACGTGGCTGCATTTTGCGTGGTGACCTGTGAAGCAGACAGCCTTGCCAGACCTTGCCATCAGTCTTGATGTGGCTTCTCCACTAGACAGTGTGTTTGGGTGCGGGCCTGCCCATATGCTGGGAGTGTAGGCATTGGCTCCTCTGAAGCACTGATGGCAGAGGGTAAATCGTGGTCTCCTCCTGGCACCCCTCCCTTTGCCTTGCTTTCACTTGCGGTGCAGGTACTTCCTGTTGAAGACAGTGGACCAGCACATGAAGCTGGCCTTCTCCAAGGTCTTGCGACAGACGAAGAAGAACCCCTCCAACCCTAAAGATAAAAGCACGAGCATTCGGTACCTGAAGGCACTTGGGATACACCAGACTGGCCAGAAAGGTAGGGGAAGGAGGCAGAGGCCCAGAAACGGTGCTGCTTGTCCTGTGTCCTTGTTCCTGAGGGGCTAGTGATGAGTGTGGGATCAGGGTTTCCTGGGTAGGAGTTCTCTCCTTTCTCCTTAGCCAGAAACTTCAAACTCTTCAAGAAGCAGAGATGCCCTGGGAAAGATAGCTCCCTCTTCCTTTCATAGTCACTGCCCATGCCTCACACCCGTACCCCTTCCAATATTTTTCAGTTGGGATGGCTGGAAGCCTAAGGTTTGAGATCTGGGCCTGAACTAAAGCAGCCTGGTGCCATGTCTGTGGTGGTGAGGGTGTGTTTTATAGTTACAGATGACATGTATGCAGAACAGACGGAAAATCCAGAGAATCCACTGAGATGTCCCATCAAGCTCTACGATTTCTACCTCTTTAAATGGTGAGGAGGCTTTATTCTGCGTGGGTGAATGTGTACATGCGTACCTGTGTGCACAGGTGTTCTCTAGTACCCAACGGTAAAAACACCCTTCCACAAAAGGCAAAGTACATAAGCAGCCTTACTGTTTCTCCCAAATTGCTTGATGTGCCTGGCACTGTGAAGAGGGGTCCCTGCTCCCTGGTGGTCCCCTTTCCTGGAGAGGGGATGAAGGTGGAGGGAGGCAGGTACAGAGAGGCTGCCTCCATCACATATTGAGTATCTCCTTGGGCTTGACCTTTGCTCACTACCACCATCAGTCTAGGGGTGCTCCTTTCCCTGGCTTTTGTTCTCGTTTGTGCCTGAAGTTTGGCTCTCATCTTCACAGCAGTGCCCGAATGATCTTTATGTTGCAGGTCTTACCGTGTTACTTAAATTAAAATCTTCAGTGGTTTTCTTTTACCCTGCAAAGACAGTAACCCTGATGTGGCCTTGTTAGGCCTTTCCTTCACTCCCCATTGCTAGTCTCATGTCCACGTTGCTCTTTACGCTGGCTCCTCTCTGCTTAAGAGCACATGCTTTTCCCTTCTCAGGGCCTCAGCAGACATTTTTTCCCGTTGGGCAACCCTCATGCCACCCCACCCCTACCCATTTGGCAGTTAGCTTCTTTCCATCCGTGTTCTCAATCACAGCTTTGTCATGAAAGCATTTTCATACTCCCTATTTCCTCAGGCCGTTTCCCTCTGTTGTACCTGCAGCTGTTGGTCATTTTGTGTTTATTTGTGTAACTGTTTAATTACTGTCTGCATCTCCCTTTATCTGTAAACTCCAGGAGGTAGAGACTGTTGGGTCTTGCTCATTTCTCTGACATCAACACCTAATGCAGGGCTAGGACACAGTAGCCCTTTGATAAATCTTGAGAGGATGGCATGTGTTAAGTACTTAAGAAAGGTGCAGCACAACATTGAGGCGTTGGCGGGGTAAGCCCAGGTAAGGGCCCCAGTCCCTCAGGTAGAATTGAGGAATTATCAATGGATTGGTTAAAGGAAACAACCTGAGCAAAGACTTGGAGACAGACCTTCTGGGCAGAGGTTGGTTCCAAGTGGAATATGCCTGGACTCAAGCAGATGAGCCCTCAGAGCCCTGGGCAGCCGCTTAGTCAGAGCGATCAGCTGGCAGTGTGCAGGAGGTGCCGGAGAGAGGCAGCCTGTCGTTGGCATTCGGTACCACAACTTGCAGGCCTGCTGTCTTCCCAGCTTTTGCAGACGTCTGTCTGGGAGGTTCAGGTGGGAGGATTGAGATTGTGGTTTTAACCAGCTTTTACTGACATTCTTCAGTCCCCAGAGTGTGAAAGGCCGGAACGACACCTTTTACCTGACACCTGAGCCAGTGGTGGCCCCCAACAGTCCAATCTGGTACTCGGTCCAGCCTATCAGCAGAGAGCAGATGGGACAGATGCTGACTCGGATCCTGGTGATACGAGAAATTCAGGAGGCCATTGCCGTGGCCAGCGCAAGCACCATTCACTGAGACCCCTCAGCCGTGGTGCAGGGGAGAGCATCCAGGAAAAAACGGACAGAATTTCACACTAAAGAAGAGGCCTCCATTTTTTCTTTTCCTTTTTTATTGGTGTAGTTATGAAGCTGTTCGGACTGCTTCTGTTTAAAATGTTAAAAGGAAACTTTGGCCCCTGTGCATCTTCGTAAATCTGCTGCAGCAGACTCCTCAGCCCATAGGGGCTCTGGGTTTCCTGAGAGCCGGGTGTCCTAGAAAGTTGCTGGCTGACTTTTTTTTTTTTGTCTGGGGCCTGGGGAAAGGGCTTGGACTGTTAGGAGAAATGTGGCCCATTCCCTTCCTCCAGAGAGATGGAATTAATGATGGATGGACCCTCCAGGGAATCTCCAGCTGGCTCCCACTCTGACTGGCCAACTCTGCTGACCACAGAGGAGTGGTCTTTTCTTTCATGCTCAGACATAAACTTAGCATCTTAATGGAAGGAAAATGAGGGGATCTTCAATTATGATTTATTAAAGACAATTTCTATTACACCTTCCTTTATGACAAGTGACATTTTAGATGTTAAAAGTAAAAACTTTACCATGGCTTTTTTTTTTTTTTTTTTTTTTTTTTTTTTTTTTTTTTTTTTTTTTTTTTTTTTTTTTTTTTTTGGCCTAACATTGAGGCCTTAAACTGAGGCTCCTGTGCCTGATGGAATTCTTGTAACATACACTTGTGTATCATATAAAGATACCACTCTGTTTCTCTTATGTATTCTTAATCTAGTTGTTTATTAAGAATGACAAGCACGTCTTTTCAATATGCTAGTGAACAACGCCTCTTTATTTGGGAGGAGACCGGCGGAACAGTGAAAGCAGTGCCTGTTAATTGAACAGGCCAAGGTCCTGCGCGCGCGGCCGGGGGGCGGGCGGGGGCGGGGGCGTGCTGCGCGGCTACTGTGGTGTGCGCATGCGCTTCCTTTAGCCCCACCCCTGAGGTGTACCGACCCCGCCTGCACGCGCTGGCCTGACGTCAGACGTAAGGCGTGCTGACGATTGCAGCGTGTGTATATTGCCGCGCCTCTTACGCCAGAGGCCTCTGCGGCGTGGTCCTCCGAGGCTCGCGACTTTCCCCGCGCTGGCCATGGCCGACTACCTGATTAGCGGGGGCACGTCCTACGTGCCGGACGACGGGCTTACGGCACAGCAGCTGTTCAACTGCGGGGATGGTCTCACCTACAAGTGCGGGCCTAGCGGGCTCACCTGGGCGAGGAGAGGGGCGGTGCGGTGGGCTGGGAGGCCTGGTGGGGCTTCCGTTGAGCCCGCTTGGGCTTGGGCTAGAGGGACAGGTTCCGGAAATTCCCCAACCATCTCTGGGGCTCACTTGGACAGATAAAGGGGGCAACAGGGAGGCGGCATTTGGGTAGTGCTTGGGATTTCAGGCTGGAAACTCCATTCTCTGGGCACATGGAGTTGTCAGGGTGTCAGAGGCGCTGATGACAGCTAGGTGGCGGAAAAGGGATTGTCGGTATCTCCACCTTGTGCTCTGCCTTGCCTGTGACACATGGGCTAGGTCAGTGCCTTTTCTGCCCAAACTCTCTATGAGATGATCTACGGGCATGGAGTCTCCGGATGTATTAAGCCTGAACCTTACTCCAATTTGCTCCCCTACCCCCGTAGTGACTTTCTCATTCTCCCCGGGTACATCGACTTCACTGCAGACCAGGTGGTGAGTATGACCAGCGAATGGGTCCTTAGCATTAAGATTGGGCAGTGTGTTGCTGTACCCTGGTGTACTTCACTAGAGCGGGCTTTGGGGTGGATTCTATGGAATGGTTGTACTAGCATGCAGGTCATACAGGGCACCTGGGACCACCGTGTTATATGCAGTGTTTTCTCACATTAGCTGGCCTTACGTCTGTAGGACCTGACCTCTGCTCTGACCAAAAAGATCACTCTGAAGACCCCACTGGTTTCCTCACCCATGGACACAGTCACAGAGGCTGGGATGGCCATAGCAATGGCGGTGAATACCCTGGGGCATGAGGGCAGAAGCAAGGGCCTCTCTTTTTCCCAGAGGCATACAGTCCTATCTTACTCTTTTATTCCACAGCTTACAGGTGGTATTGGCTTCATCCACCACAACTGTACACCTGAATTCCAGGCCAACGAAGTTCGGAAAGTGAAGGTCAGAAGGGCAAGGATCATGGTCAAGATTTCACTGAGGTGGGGTGGGGTGGGATGGGAGTGGGGGGGTTGTTTTGCTCCTAATTAAGGATCCTTTTTTCCACTGTGGAGTTGAGTTCCTGAGCAGAAAAACCTGAGACTCTAGGTCTTAAGGCAACAGAAGAGGACCAGGTGAACAGTGCCTGCCTCCCACCCATGTCTCCTATTCCTGGGCTTGAGATGTTGGTGTGATTTGGTCCTGTGGCACTGCCAAAGGGGAAGCTGGCACAGACCTCAGTCTTCAGATCAAGAGCCTGATGAAAGTGGTTCACAAATGTCCATTCTTGTCACCCCTTCCAGAAATATGAGCAGGGATTCATTACGGACCCAGTGGTCCTCAGCCCCAAGGATCGAGTACGGGATGTATTTGAAGCCAAAGCCCGGCATGGCTTCTGTGGTATCCCCATCACCGACACAGGCCGGATGGGGAGCCGCCTGGTGGGCATCATCTCCTCAAGGGACATTGATTTTCTCAAGGAGGAGGAGCACGACCGGTTTTTGGAAGAGGTAGGTACACTGGCAAAGCCAAGTTCCGGCAACCGGGCTAAAGACAAGGAGCCTTCTGGTGCCTAAGTGGCATCTTTGATGGTCTCTGCTGTCTAGGACAGATGAATCCCTAACCACGTTTCTGATCTGATACACACACACAGCAGAGGTTCTCAGTCTGCCTCAATGTTTGCCAGCACACACGTGTTCTTTGCCACCCCCAGGGTGAAAGAAATCCTTAAGGACCAACTTCAGCCTCCTCTTTTAATTCTCATCATTGGTCTGGCGTGGCCTTTTTTTCTTCTTCTGATGTATCAGGCTACTCCATGTGTCGTACCATATTGTCTTTTCCACTCAGTGCCCGTGCTTGCCATTACATACATTGCTACAGAGACTGTTTGGTTCACTTGGGGGGCAGGTGTGTGAACAAGACGGTCTTTGGAAACTCACCCGAGTTAAGGGCAGGTCCTGTTGGGAGATCTGGTCCCTGACTGGCCCTTCCTCACAGCTCCCCTCCCTCTTAGATCATGACAAAGAGAGATGATTTGGTGGTAGCCCCTGCAGGCATCACATTAAAGGAAGCAAATGAAATTCTGCAGCGCAGCAAAAAGGGTGAGTCCTGGACATAGGAAGGGTTCTGTAACCAAAGACCAGGATGCTGACTGATGTCCTGCTCTGCCCTCAGGAAAGCTGCCCATTGTAAATGAAGATGGCGAGCTGGTGGCCATCATTGCCCGAACAGACCTGAAGAAGAACCGGGATTACCCACTGGCCTCCAAAGACGCCAAGAAGCAGCTGCTGTGCGGGGCAGCCATCGGCACTCACGAAGACGACAAGTACCGCCTGGACTTGCTAGCCCAGGCCGGCGTGGACGTGGTCGTTTTGGTGAGCTGTTGTACAGGTGGGGCGGGCGGTAGGAGCCGCTGCTATACCCACCTCACCGGGACTTCCTCCCTGTTCCAGGACTCTTCCCAGGGAAACTCCATCTTCCAGATTAACATGATCAAGTACATCAAAGAAAAATACCCCAGTCTCCAAGTCATTGGAGGCAATGGTGAGGCCAGACTGGGCACAGGACGTGGGCTGGAGGAGGGAAGCTGAGCTCCCACCTAGGTTTTCACCTGAGCCTTTTTCCGTTCTTCATTGCAGTGGTCACGGCAGCACAGGCCAAGAATCTCATCGATGCTGGTGTAGATGCCCTGCGGGTGGGCATGGGCAGTGGCTCCATCTGCATCACCCAGGAAGGTGAGATGCTTTGCCAGGACCCTTAGCTCCACATGCCCTGTAGCCAAGTGCTCTCAAGGGAACTACAGAGTCCTCCAGTAGGGGCAGCCCCAGGGCCAAATAGGCCCCTTGGATGGGTGACATGCTGGAAGCAAGTCAAGCTCTCGTCACTCCTCACTTGCCACTCGTCCCTGCCTAGCCTGGCCTCCTTGCTCCTGCTCTGCGCCCTCTCTAAACTCTGGTCTGTTTGTTTTATTTAGCAGCTCCCAAGATCCCTCCAGACATAAAGTCCCACAGCCCCAAATGCCCTTCTACTGTCACGGGTTGCTATAGTAAGTCCGGCCCGGCTCACTGGCCCGGCCCAGCTGCCCACTGCCCGGCTGCTTGGTTGACTGTAGCTGTAGCTCCCCGGGTTTGTGGTGCCGATGGGTGGGCAGGGTAGACTGAATGACAGACCATGGTTTTGGGGGCTGCTCCAGAGCACAGCTCCCTCTTCTTCTTGGGGTGCTTACAGGGCAGGACCTCCCGCCCCAGGTGGGTCCTGCTCTGCCCACATCTCCTGCAGTAGGGCACAGCTCAGGGACCAACTCTGGAGCACACTCTTCCTTCCACATGACCACTTCCCTGATCTTGCCTGAGCTGCCCACCATGTAGGGAGGAAGGGGTGGGCCTCTGGGTACTAACTGCACAGTAACCCCCACCCCACCTGATAGCAGTTGGGTGGGGCTTTCCCGGCTGCTGACTGCACGCGCCTGAGGCTGCCCTGGGCCATGCACACATGCACGCGCACATGCCGGGCTGCGTGGTGTCCAGCACAGCTGTTTGTACTGTTCAAGGCAGGTGGGGCAGCCACCCCAGACATGACTTGTCCTCAGCCAGGCTGCAGTCCTGGCGCAGGTGTAGCTGAGAGCTCCTGGGTGCAGAGTTTTGACCACAGGGCCCCTTGCCTGTCCCCACCAACTCCACTCACCCACCTGTTCCTCCATCTTTTAATAGTGCTGGCCTGTGGGCGGCCCCAAGCAACAGCAGTGTACAAGGTGTCCGAATATGCACGGCGCTTCGGTGTCCCTGTCATCGCTGATGGAGGAATCCAAAATGTGGGCCATATCGCCAAAGCCTTGGCCCTCGGGGCCTCCACAGGTGAGGCCCAGCACCTAGGGAGCCTGGTGAGATTCCTTCCCCATTGCCATTCAGGGCCTGTCCCCAGCACTCCATCTGTCCACAGTCATGATGGGGTCCCTCCTGGCTGCTACCACTGAGGCCCCTGGTGAGTACTTCTTCTCTGATGGGATCCGGCTAAAGAAATATCGTGGCATGGGCTCTCTCGACGCCATGGACAAGCATCTCAGCAGCCAGAACCGATATTTCAGGTGGGACAGGAAGATCAATTAACTTATGCCACCTCTTCACTGATGTTCTTATTTGTGCTTTGACCTTAAAATCTGCCTGTCTCTGCAGTGAAGCTGACAAAATCAAGGTGGCCCAGGGGGTGTCTGGGGCTGTGCAGGACAAAGGGTCCATCCATAAATTTGTCCCCTACCTGATTGCTGGCATCCAACACTCCTGTCAGGACATTGGTGCCAAGAGTTTGACCCAAGTCAGGTGAGCTTGGGGAGCTTGGACGTGGGTAGAGCTGATCCAGAGCCAGCTACCCACATCTGACATCTGCCCCCTTTCAGAGCGATGATGTATTCTGGGGAGCTCAAGTTTGAGAAGAGAACATCGTCAGCTCAGGTGGAAGGTGGTGTCCACAGCCTCCATTCGTAAGTCACCAGCTCCTTTCCACCCCTGTCCCTAGGGTAGAGTCTCCGCCATGCCTCTTTCCTGCTGCCCTCACCTCACAGCTGTCCTTCTGCCTACAGGTATGAGAAGCGGCTTTTCTGAAAAGGGATACAGCGTAACCCCATGGTTTTTTCAATAAAAGTTTGAAAAAAAAGTGGTGCGTGATCTTTGAGTCAACATGCAGGTGGGGCTTGGCACCTGCCGCGTCACAGATGCACACAAACACAACACCCATATTTCCAGGAAAAGCCTCTGGCCCTGAGGCAAGGGTGTCCCATGGACCTGGAAGGGGCAGTAGTTCTGGAGTCAGAGTGCCTCTGGGGGCAGCTCACAGCCAGCCCAGCCCAGCTGGGGCTCTCAAGGGTCAAGGGTTCAATCTTAGTTTCTGTAAGCAGACTGGTTTCTTAGGAGGGGTCAGGTAACAGTCCATGGAACTTTGGACTGACATCCACAGGGCCTCCTGCTAGGCCACAGGGGACCAGATTGAGACCCCCATACATGTCTCTAACTGGAATTTCTAAAGGACCTCCTGGAGAATTGAGATCACCTCAAACCTGCACATGAGCAAGTAGACAGACCTGCAGTTTGGAATGGGTGTACACACCACCTCCTGGCCTCTCACGGGCCATGCAGTCTAGACGAAAAAGTGACCCCTTGGTTTCTTTGCAACCCCCGTGAAGAGCCCACTGAGTCAGCAGCCCCTGGCCAGCAACACACCTAGTACAAAAGAGAAGTGGATTAAATTATTAATTTGCGGGCAGGCAGGACAAGCATTACAGTGCCACAGGAGAGGTGCCAGTGAAAGTGTTGGGAACCCCTGCCCTCTGCATAAGGCACCAGGACCTGACCAGCCAGTTCCTGGCACTTCACTCTGCAGCTTGGGACACAGATGTGAGTGCAGTCCCTCCGCGTGGGGGGATGAGAGCAGCTCCCGTCACTCGGCCTTCATGGCACAGGAAGTTGAAAGTGGCACAAGCATTGGGCTGCAAAGAGAAAGCCAGCATCAACTGAGCTAGGGCTAGGCCTGGGCTCCCCTCAGCCTGGGCTCCCCCCGGCATTCCCCAGCCGCGGGACTGACCGTGTCCTGCACTTCCACAGCGATGCCCCGCTGCCTCATGGCTCGCAGCACCTGGGGCTGCAGCCGCTCTGTCCGGTCTCCAGTGCCCACCACGACGATCTCTAGGGAAGGATGGGCACGGCTAGTTCACAACTAGGTCTGCTGACAGGCTGGAGTGGGGTGACTTTGGAGGGGGGTGCTCGGAAGACCTTGGCCCTTCCCTCTTCCAATACCTATTCGGGGCTCCAGCATCCAGAAAAGAGAGAAGCTTTCTTCCGTGATGTCCTGGTGGGATCCTACCTGTGTGGGGAGGAGGCAGGTTAAAGACAACAAACCCACGCAGCGCTCCCCACAGGCCTGCTCCGCAGCGGGACCGCGGAAGAGCCGAAGGCCGGCCGGAGCTCGAGCCCTCCGCTTCCTCTCTGCAAGGGAAAACTCACGTTCCACTGCAGCACCGAGCGCGGGAGCAGCGCGCAGGGCCCGAACACGCGATTTCCATTGACCACGAAGCCGCGACTGCTGTAGCTGTCGATGTACAGGGCGTGCGGGGCCTCGCGTTGCAGCAGAGAGATACGTGTCCGCTGGTACAGCTCGTCGTCGGCCGGCGTGAGACGGTGTCCACGCCGTGGCACCCTGCGGAGGGGCTCGGTCAGGGTCTGAGGGGCCGGGGATGCGGGGCGGGCTAGGGGGGCGGACAGGGACACTGGGACTGGACTCACCACAGCAGCTCCGCGGGCGGAAGGCGGAGTTCGGGTCGCGCTCGGTACAGGCCCCGTAGCAAGACCGCGGCGGCCATGGCAAAGCGGTTCGAAGGGTCAGCGGGGTGGTAGGGTGCCCAACCCAGCGCGGATACAGCGCCCCCTGCGGCCCGGAGGGCGCAGCGCAACTCGGCCGGCCCGGCGCGGGAGATCCAGGGAGCCCGCTAGTGCCACCTGTCCCAGGGAGGCTGCTTCCCCCAGCGCGGCTCCGATGTCTGCACCTGCGGCCCGCCCCTCCCCGGGTCCCCGCAGACTGTCCTGGGGGAGCCAGACACCTGGTGGCGGGGCCGGCCTCAGGACATTGCCTGGGTCCCAGTCATGGCCTGGCCCCCGGCTCTCAGCCATTAGGAAGGTCTCCCGGGCCTGGGGCGGGGCTGCGCGCACCTGGCCGACTCCCGCACACCTGGCCAGGGCCTGGTGCCAGCCTCCAAGCCCCTAACCCCAGTTTTGGGGCGTCAGGTTGCGAGGGCGGGGCAGGTGGCTCAGGTTTCCCCGCTCTCCCAGGTATCACGCCCCTTCCCAACCGTCACCCGCGCGACCGTTGGCGTCGCCGACGCGAGTCCCGCGGGGCGTGGCCGCGCGTGGATTGGCTTCTTGGGAGCGCGAGGGGGCGTGGCTGAGTGGTTTCTCTTTAAAATGGCTCCAGTGTGCGGCCAGAGCAGGCTGGAGGAGATGCTGTGGTAGGGTACTTGTGTGTTTTCGGGTGGCAGCTACTGGACTGAACCGGACTAGACGTTGAACTAGGCAGCGACTGGAGCAGCACTCTGTCTTCGCTCACTCTGCTCGCGTCCCACCCGCTCCTGACTTGAGCCGAATCAGAAGGCCTACTGGCGCGGGAGTGTGGCGCCCGCGCGGGGTTCGGGAGTCTCCGCGCACCGGACCGTGTCGTGGCTTCAGGGGAACGTGGCCGCGTCTGCTACCCGCGGGGCCGGGCGGGTGGGAGGCAGACTCGGTATAGACGAGGGCGGTCTCAGTGGACTCCGGGGGGGTCTTGTTGCCGCCGTGCGAGCCCATAGGAGCCCCCAGAGCTCCGGGCGCTAGTAGTCATCGGACAAAGGGCTGCGGGTGCGGGGGTGTCCCGGAGGCGGGAGAGCCGGTTTACTTCCTCCCCGGCCCCACGGGAGCGCTTCCTTCTTGGCGGATCCCCAAGCCCGCCCCGACACTGTCACCTCACCAGTGGCTCTGGTGCATGAGATCGACAGGACTAATCCTACCCCGCGGGTGTAATTCGGAAGGGGACTCGGTCCCGGGGGAGGCACCCACGGTCCCTCCTATTGTTTGGGGGCCCAGATGAGCTCCTCATTCCCACAAGACTCGGTTTCACCGTCAACTCCTAGGTCTGGGACCTCCTGGGACTGAAAATGAAGGGGTTTTATTCTGGCCCCAGGGCAAGGGACCCCCCCACACCCCCACGGCTGGACAGCGGGCAACGGAATCCCAAAAGCAGCTGTTGTCTCCAGAGCATTCCAGCTGCGCTTGGATTTCGTTCCCTGCTCTCCTGCCTGAGCAGCGTCCTGGTCCAGATGGGGTGGGTGAGCCCCTGACCCCAGATGTGTTTCATTGGGTCGGCTAATCTTCGTCCCTCAGGTGCGTCCTCAGGCTGGAAGTGACGGGGGCTTAGACGTGGGAAAATCTGGGCAGTGGTCATCTCTGAGACCCAGTAGCATGGGTGAGGGAGCGAGGGCAAACCGAGGGCCTCAGGATAGGGCTGCAATGGCGGCGAGTCCCTCAGGGCCGCCCCAGCCCGCAGCTCGCTAAAGATAGCCTTTCACTTCCTGGGGAAAAACCACCCCAACTGTCTTCTAGTACTGAGAGTAGCTGAAATCCCCGACTGGGTCTCCAGCCAGCCCAGAGAACAGCTGTCCTGGAGGCCCACGCCTGCCAGGACATGGAAAGTTCCTTGGAATGATAGGATCACTCCTGTTGAGTAGGAACCCAAGAAGCTATGGGGGGAGGGGGCGGTCGCATCTGCCCAGTGCTCTTTAGGCGCCTCCCAGAAGGTCCTTGAAGCCCTGGTGGAGAGAGGGGCCTTGCCAAACTTTTTCTGCCCCTAGGGTTCCCTCTTGAGTTCTGGGCACTCGCCCTGCTTCAGAGCGGAGATCACGATTTTCCCAGCGCTCTGTGCTGCGGCAGTTTCAATCTCATTAAAGAGGAAAAGAGGCTTTAAGTTAAGTTATATTGAAGTGAAAGCATTCGGGTGTCAGCCTAGGATAAGAAAGAGGGAGCCTAAACCGGGAACCGGGAGGATGGATCCCTGTTAAGTGCACAGGTTAAAGGAGAGCGCTTTCAAACCGGCCATTCTGGAAGCAATCATAATGGCTCTGGTTCCTCAAGAGTCAAGAGGAGAAAACCGGTAATTCTATCAGCGGGCGTTTATCGGGAATAAAAGACCCATGTCTCAAAGGAGAAAATGCTTGCTAATAACCCGAAACCGCAAGACAAATTCCTTTTTAAATGAGTTAAAAAAAAATAGTCGTGAAGGTGGCATTAATGTAAGCCACCCTATTCCAGTGACAATTCATTTGGAACTTTTAACATTTTGTTTATGCATAAAATGACGGAAATAAAACTATCACAAATACAGAGATGTAATCCTTTGGTGAGGAAAGAAGCCCCACCAGGTCACGAGGATCCTTTTCCTGGTTGGTAATGGGGTGACAGCGAAACAACCCTAAGCCCAAGAGCCCCGAGGTTTCGGACCCCGACCAAACAGGACAGGTGGGGCCGTCTGTTGAAAGCAGCCGCTACTGTTCCCCTCTGGTGCACCTGCCTACTCGGGACCGGATCCCCCGCCTGGTCAGTTGCTCTTCCGGAAGTTCGGCCTCCCAAAATTTTGCTTCCGGTTCCGGTCGCTATGGCGACTGGGCGCCTTGGGGTGGAGGAGACCCTGGGGGCCCTCAACGCGGCCCTGGGAGCTGGTGGCTCCGTATGGTTCAAGGAGACGCGCGCCCGCCACCTGCGTGCCCGAGACTTCCTTGCGCCACGGCGCGCCCTGCAGGCACGCTTCGAGGACGGACAGGTGGGGGCTGGCCGGGAGGGATGTGTGGCCAAGGGTACCTCGGAGCACCGCAGCTCACTCATCAGCCTGCTTCCCCGCAGGTGCCGGAACCTGTGGTCCATGCTGTGGTCGGCCTGCAGGGCCCCGGTGTGGCCCCGGTGTTGCGATGCGAGCCAACACCCTCGGGCCTGGCACTCCAGCTGCAGCGGTCGGCCGTCTTCGAGCGCGTGCTCGGCTCCGTGGCTGCCTATGTCGCGCCCGCTGCGCCAGCTGCTCGTGGTCCGCGCGTCCTCCTGCACTGCCCATCGCTGCGTGCTACCCCCTGCGCGCTCCGCCTGTGCCAGCTGCGGGCTGTGCTCGTCGCCGATCACCTTGCTCGAGCTTTGCACGTTCACGGGTGAGCGGGCGCGTGGGGCTAGAAAGGAGAAAGCGCGGCCCTTGGGGACTGGCAGCTGCAGGTGGGAAGTAGAGGTGAGCCGTGCCAGGTGCTCAGGCTGAAACAGTTGCCCTCGTTCTTGTAGGGTAAGTGTGAGCCTGGTGCCCGCCGTGCGGGACCCACACATGTCGACATTCCTGCAGCAACTGCGGGTGGACTGGCCCTCTACCTCGGAGCCAGCCTCAACAGAAGCCCTGTGGAGCCGCGCACTGGAAGAGTTTATCTCTGCCGGTGACAGGGGAGCCCTGCCCCCGGGCGTGCTGGGCAGTGTGTGCCTGAAGGAGCTGGTGGAAGGACGGGGACGCTCAGCTGGTTATGACCCCAACCTGGACAACTGTCTGGGTAGGAGCTGGAGCCTAGCAGGGCCAGAAAGAAGACGGGGACTCCTGTAGTCCCGGCTAGCCCCAGTGCCTGTGTTCCCAATGCAGTGACTGAGGATCTGCTCGCGGCGCTGGCTGAGCTGCAGGCAGCTGTGCAGCGTTGGCCTGAGGCCAGCTCCCCAGACCTGGTTAGTGACTGACTTCCCACTCCCTCGGCCTCTGGCAAACTGAGGTGTCTTGTGCCCCGCAGTGACTGTCCTTCTCCTTTATAGGCTGCAGCCCCAGATGCTGGTGCAGACAGCTGCATGGTGGTACACGTGGTGAGTTACGAAGAGGAGTTCCAGCAACAGAAATTGGACCTTCTTTGGTGGAAGCTGGATGACCACGCTCCTCTCAGACAGGTAGGTTAGTGATAGGGCTCCCCCTGCCAACCTCAGAGGGCACCTGAAAACCCACCAAGGGGCCTGTAAACCGACTGGTGCAGAAGGGGACACTTGGCCTTGAGAGAGACATTAGGCTTGGTGAATGGGAGTAAGCAGCAGGTGCAGAGTCCTGGGAGGAGGTGGCGCATCCTGGAGAACATCAAAGAATAGGTCTCCCGCCTGGCTGGTGTAGCTCAGTGGATTGAGCGTGGGCTGGGAACCGGAGGGTCCCGGTTCGATTCCCAGTTGGGGCACATGCCTGGGTTGCGGGCCAGGTCCCCGTGAGGGCCATGTGAGAGGCAACCATACATTGTTCTTTCTCCCTCCCTTCTCCTCTCTCTGAAAATAAATAAATAAAATCTTAAAAAAAAAAAAAAAGGATAGGTCTCCTGAGGGTCTGGGCTTGAGCGGGAGGCGCCAAGCATGGTGGTAACAGGCTAGGGGAGTCCAGGCACCAGGTTTCAGTTCCTTGTGGGTTTTGCTGCTGGAGGGTGTCACCAGTTGGCTGAGACCCTGCTCTCCTCCTGACAGAAGCACGTGGTGTGTGGCCCCGTGAAAGTAGCTGGTGTGCCCGGCACCCTGACTGCCCCTGAGTACTACAAGTGAGTGCATGAGCTCGGAAGGAAAGCCACCAAGCCACCGTAGTTGAGGTTGGGACTCTGTCACTGGCCCTCCCCTTTTCCGAAATGCAGGCTCCGGCATGCACAGGTGTGCAAGGCTTCAGCACTGAAGCACAGCAGGGACCTCGCGCAAGGTGGGCCTGGGAGACTGGCTGTGCTGTGGGGCAGCGGCGGCAGCAGGTCATTTGCACCCCTGCCCTGGGTTCCTTGCCTGCAGAGACTGACTGACCAACTGATTTATGCTCTCTCAGACCCAGCCTGGACAGAAACCTTCAGGGTTCTCTCTGTGGCAACCATCAAGTTCGAGATGCTCAGCAAGGCCCCACAGAGTCAGGTGAGCCTGGGTGCCCCGTGGGACCAGGGCGGGGCACAGGCTTTGGGGTGGCCGCCCTCCCTCTCTGCAGCTGTGCCGTTCTTCAGCTCCTCGTGGCCCTGGCCGACAGCATTTCCACCAAGGGGACCAAGAGTGGCACCTTTGTCATGTACAATTGTGCCCGCCTTGCCACACTCTTTGAGGGTTACAAGCGCAGCACAGAACAAGGTCTGTACCCTGCTTTCCCGCCTGTGAGCAGTCTGGATTTCTCCCTGCTCCGTGAAGAGGTGAGCGCCCCTCTCAGCAGCGGACACCGGCGGGCGGCTCGGACCCCCCCTCAGCAGCCTCCTCCCCACAGGGCGAGTGGCTGCTGCTCTTCAACGGCGTCCTCCCCTTCCCAGACCTGCTGAGGCAGACGGCAGCCCTGGACCCCACGGCCCCGGAGCTCCTCCTGGTCGCGCACACAGAGATGGTGAGGCAGGGACGACCGGGACAGACTGTGCACTCTTTATTCTGGTCTGGGGGACAAGGGCGGAGAGATGGGCCAGTGACTCGGTCTCTGTCTAGGTGTGCAAGTTTCTGGTGCAGCTGAGCATGGACTTCAGCTCCTACTACAGTCGGGTACACGTCCTCACGGTGAGCACGCAGTAGCCGGAGTGTGGGAGGCGCCAGGGAAGGGAGCACAGGATGAGACCCGCAGGCCCCCTCTCTCCTCCAGGAGCCTCGACCACACCTGTTTGGTCAAATGTTTGCCCGCCTGCAGCTTCTACGGGCCGTGCGCGAAGTGCTCCACGCTGGCCTGGCCGTGCTGGGTCTCCCTCCACTGAGCTACATCTGAGGCCACAGAGGTTCCAGTATCTGGGAATGTTCACAAAGTCTTCAACTGTAAAACAAACAAAAACACAGCTTTTGTTAAGAGACCTGGAGCCAAAATAAATTGTTGCGAAGCTCTGCTCTGTTGTGAAGACTGGGGGCGTACCCTTGGTCTGCCCATGTGGGCTTTACTCACCTGCAGCACCTGCTCTGAAGTCAGGGACCCGCAGCCGCCGCCGCTGCCACTAGAGGCACCCTGGGCACGGGCACAGACCGTCCCTCCCGTTCCACTCTGTCCGTGGGCAGGCCCTGTGCCCAGCGTGCCGGCTACCACGGGACCCCTCAGTCATACCAGTTGTAAACCTCGAGTCCCTGGCCCCCGAGAGCACAGCGGTGACCAAACTCAGGGCTCACAGGCCAGCAGTCCATGTCGGCCACATCTGGTACATGGTACACCGTGCTGTTGATGAAGGTGGGCTCCCCGTGCCCTAGACGCCAGAAGGTCAGCCGCTGATCGATAGAGGCGGAGACCATGAGGCTTGGGCTTAGGATGTGGAGGCCCGTCACGTGGGCAGCGTGTGCACAGGGAACAGAGTGTTGCCCTAGGACTCGCAGCTGGGGCGCCAGCTCAGCAGCATCCCCAGCCGCCTCCAGCTCTGGCACCTCCACAGCAAGCACAAAGACATGGAGGGAGCCATCTTCACTGCCACTCGCCACGAGATGGCCCTCACGTGTGGGCAAGGTGTGCAGGCTGTTGACACCACAGCTGTGAGCCTGGAGGGTCAGGCAGGGGTTACCCAGCCCTGGAGGAAGAAGATGGTTGTCAAGGCCCAGCCTGACGCGTGGGCGAAGGCAAAGTGGGAGACGGGGAGGGACAGCCACGGCCGCACACGAACAACTCACGGTAGGGAAGCCCGGGGTCTGTGGGAGGATCTAGGGCAGTGGAGCCAGGGTCCAGCACAGTGGTGAGGTCCCAGAAGGCCAAGCTGCCGTCGGTGGCTGCACTGCACAGAAACAGTCTCCTGGGAGCCAGGAAAAGACAGCTGGGTCAGTCGGGGAGATGGAAAGCAACAGGGGCCCCCACAGGCCCCAGAACCATCATGCACCCCTCTCACCTCCGCTGGTTGGGTGTCTCGTGTGTGAAGGAATGGACCTTGAGGACACACCGTTTGTGGTGGAAAGTTTCAGCCAGGAGCTGCAGCCGCCGCCCAGAGTCCTGCAAAAGAAAGAGCCTGGGGGGGGGCAGAGGGCGGCCCAGCTCAGAACCCATTCTGGACAACCCTGCACCATCTCCTGCCCCCACCACCGATGCTCTTACCTCACTGCCCCGTCACTGCACGCTGCAGCCACAAGGGGGCCGAGGCCAGGCGGGTCCAGCTCGCACACGGCTAGGCACATGTACCTGCAGAGAGAGCACAGCTGTCAGGCACAGCACCGCGCGATGCCACCCCCTGCTCCTGCCGGGCAGTGCACCTCACCTGGTCTCCGGGTCCACCTTGACCGTCCGGTGCCGGCTGCGCTGCCGGTCCCAGTACTCATCCAGCCGGTGAGATGAAAGGTGCGTAACAAGGCAGGCGAGGCGGCTTGGGGCGCTGGGGTCCAGGGTGACCATGACATTGAAGCAGTGCATCTCAGCCCGGCCACCCGCAGACACCACGTGGGCAGTCAGGCCTGGCCGAGGGTCCCGTGGGCCCCCTGGGGCGCCCACGCCCCACACAGCCACTGCACGCACCGAGGAGATGTGGTTGCAAACAGCTGTGAGCGCGTGGGCTGAGCCTGTGGCTGTGGGGAGCGCCAGGACACAGACGGTTGTGTCCTCGCTGCACGTGATCACGATGTCAATCAGGCCGGGCCCCTCACTGCTGGGCTCCCGGCGGTCAGGCTGCATGAAGCTGGGTACCTCAAATTCAGGCCCCAGGGTGACGGTGCCCACACGCTTTACACACGTGATCTCACGGCCATGCAGGCTCTCCCGGAGAATCACGTGTGGCCGGGTGCAGCCACCCAAAGCCCGGTACAACATGACATCCCCGTCCTTCAGGTAGGCAAAGGCCATGGCCGCCTCAGTGTCAGAGAAGGCCCAGGAGCGGTGCCCTCCACCACAGCTGACGACATGCAGCTTCTCGTGTGACCGGGGGCTC
This sequence comes from Micronycteris hirsuta, assembly GCA_004026765.1. NCBI lineage: Eukaryota > Metazoa > Chordata > Mammalia > Chiroptera > Phyllostomidae > Micronycteris > Micronycteris hirsuta. Next base: position 32,892 of record PVJI01002076.1, read on the forward strand.
CACACCACAAACTCATTGGCATGGAAACCCAGGATGACCATGTTCCCATCAGCCATCATGCGGAGCCCAGCCACCCAGTTCATGCCGCGGCAGGACTTCTGCCTTAGGACTGGCTTCAGCTGGTTGCCTTGCACGAAGAGCTGGTAGTAGGCACCATCACGCCCTGTGCTGTACACGTAGCCGCCGTGACAGGTGACTGAGGTCACACCTTGCTTCCCATGCAGAGAAGGAAGGACGGACACAGGGCCCCACTCAGCTAGGGCCATCTCACTCTCCCCTCGGCCACCATCCACTCCCAGGGCTCCAGCCCCAGCCTCGCCTCCAGCCCCCAGGTCCTTGAGCAGAGCTGGTCTGGAGGGGAACAGCAGCACAGAGCCCCGCCGGTCCCCACACACCAGGAAGTCACCCGGGGGCAGGAAGGCACTGCACGTGTGCCATCTCTGCTTGCTGGGAGGCAGCAGGTACCGGCAACGTTCCTGGACAAAGATGGCCTTGCCAGAGGGGGCGGCCGTGACCTCCAGGCAAGCCACCACACCGCCAGGGCCCGAGGCCAACAGCAGGAGCTCCTCGCAGCCTCGCAGGGCCCAGCTCACGCTGTGCACCTTCCCGTGGAACAGGGTCAGGTCCACGGCTGCGGTCGGAGTGTTGATGGGAACAACCTTGATGCGACCGTCCCCACTGGCCATGGCACACAGTCCGAAGCCCTCAGGACCAGGGGCTGCCTCCAGAAGGCAGTAGGACTGGAAGCACTTGTCCTCCAGCAGCTGATCCCAGCACTTGACCTCGAGGTCATAGAGGTACAGGGCCCCTGTATCAGTCACTGCCAGCACCCGCCATGAGCCAGCCAGTGTCACAGCCTTGAGGGCACCTGGCCTGCTACGGGACTTGAAGCAGAGAGCGGAGACCCCCGAGCCTGGGTGCCCACGTCCTTTCAGGTGCCACAGCCGAATGCCTGAGTCGTCGCCCCCAGTGATCACCCAGGCCTGCCTCTCATGGGCCGCTATGGCCCGGATCCCACGGCCCTGGTGGCCGCGAAATGCCTGGAGGATCTCGCCTTCATGGCTCCATACCAAGCAGACACAGTCCTCTCCCGCACTAATCAGGTAATTCTCTAGCAGCTTGACCTGCCACACACGGGCGCTGTGCCCAAAGCAGTGCCCAATATTCTGCACCCGACCCCCAGGCACCCGCAGGTCGCCCACCTTCCAGATGCGAACACTTCGGTCTTCGGAAGCTGTGGCCAACAAGCCCTTGCTTTCCAGGTACGACATGCTGAAGATTACACCCACGTGCCCGCTGACCCGCCGGTCAGGCGCCACGGGCTTATTGTCAATTAAAGCAGCTGCTGGGTACCAGACCAGGAGCTGGTTGGACACGGCACCTGCCACTATGGTCAGCTCCTTCCAGGTGTCTCCGATCAGACAGGCGGAGGAGAGCGTGCACCTGTCTGTGCAGGGCACGTCCTGCAGGAGGCACCCGATCACAGGATCGTACAATACCACTGAGTTGTGGCCCAGGGCCAAGGCCAGGTTCCCCTCGAGCCAACGTGCATCCCAGATCCAGTCAGACATGTTCCACAGGCCAGAGCGCCAGAGCTCCCGGAAGCGGCCCTGTCCCCAGCTAATTTTCACAATTCGGAGTCCCTTGCTCCCAAACACAGCTACCATGGCCTCCAAGTCAAGGTCTCCGTTGGGTTCTGGTCGCACCCGGAACCCATGGATAAGATAGTGGCCAAGCAGGTTCTGCACTCGCTTCATCATCCGCAGATGCCCGCCAAAATCCAAGCTGTATACCAGGACATCCGGCCCCTCACCTAGACAGAGGCAAAGAGCCACATGAGAACCCCCATCTAACTGGTGAGCCATGAAGAGGTGAGGGCAGGGGGTTCTCCACATGCAGCTCATGAATGTGCCAGGACAATCCTGCAGGCCTGAACCTTGGGAAAACCTTGGTCTCAGCTTCAGCTGGTGACTTTCAGCGGTGACATTCTAATCCAACCACGAATTCCTCACACTCACAGCCTCTTCCTCACCCCACCTAACTTACGCTTCAGATGGGAACCCACTCAGCTTTAGCCCCAAATCCTTAGCCTCATCTACCTGCACATGAATTCTTCCTGAAGCTCCCAACCCCAGGGGAGAGGCCTTCCCACTAAGACAATCTTTGCACCTTGGGGCTACAGCAGAACCCCTCCTGATTTCCACGAGCTTCTTCCCTGTATCTGAGAGGATGTGCGCATGTTCAATATCGATGGGGAGAAAGAGGAGGGGCAGCCACAGTTTGGCAGCAGGGCTCCTGTGGCCCTCGGCTGCCCTCTAGGCACCTCCCACTCTATGAGCTCATCCTCAGGTTTTCTCAGTGCTTACCATAATAACCAGGACCACCTGCCCATTCCCCAGCCCCACACCAGGAAGCCCACAGCTCACTCCTCTTAACTTCCCACATCTTCTCTGTCTCCAAGTTCTGTGGGTTTCATTTCCTAAAGAGCATACAAATCCCCACCACAGTGACGCTGGCCCCGAACACTGCTTCTTAACCGGACATGACCGTAACAGTCCCTCATGCCGCTCCTAGTCTGCAATCTCAACCTCCTGACGTTCCGTAAACACTTAGTGAACATCAGTGATAAAACAGACAATGACTGTACACCAGAGCAGTGAATAAGACCAGCACAGACCCTGCTCTGTGGACTAAGCAGACACTAAACGACAGCACACGAGTCAACTACACTGTTGTAATTTGGTAAGTCCAGGAAAGAGCGATACAGGTTGCTCTCAGAATATAAAGTGGGAAAGCCTACTCCAGTGGTTCTCAGTTTGGGGGGGAGGGCAATTTGGCCATGTCTGGAGACATTTTTGATTGTCACAACCGTGAGCTGTGTTACTGGCACCTAGGAGTGGAGGCCAGGGGTGCTGCTCAACACCCCATAATGCAGAGCCAGTCCCTCACCCAAAGAATGATCTGATCCAAAATGCCAGCAGTGCTGAGCCTGAGAAGCTGCCCTGACCCAGCAGGACTGTGAGTGTCAGGGGAGGCCACCTTGAGGACAGAACATTTAGGCTGAGGATCCAAAGATGAGCAGTGGTTAGCCAAAGGAAAAGCAGGTGGGGGTAGAGGGTAGGAACCTTTCTCGGCAGAGAGAGTAAGTTTGATGACCTGAGGTAAGCAAGATCTTTGGGGGGTGTGGTTGAAATAAAAAATGAAGGCCAGAGAGAATGCCATGGAGGGGATCAGGGAGCACACAGCTGTGTGGCTTCCAAGGACAGCAGTAAAGGTACAGATGCCCCATGTGTGAGGCCCCAATCGGCCAGACTGGAAGCCACAGCAGCAGTGAATTCACTTGAAGGGCTTTCTAACCTGTATTTCCCAAGTCTTTTTGCCTGCTTGAAACACTTCAAACAATCAGATCTAGACCTAAAACTGACCAGCCTCTGCTATTTCCTCCATTCTCTTCTTCCATACCCCACCCCTGCTCCAGCAGCACAGGAGTCCCTTGTCCCCCAAAGTGACAAATCCTCTCACTCTGAAGGCCTTGGCATGCTCTTCCCCTAGTTCACACTGGTGCTTCTCTGGGGTTCTGTGTAGCTATTCCCCTCCTCCAGGAGACTCAGTTTAGCGCACTGCAGGAGCCCTGCACTCCCAGGGCCCCACACCCGATCAAACATGGCACCCCTCCCCTTCCCACCTCTACTATCGGGACTGGCAGCAGCTCACTCAAGACGGGACAGTCCCCTGCCTTGGGGCCCTTTTAACACCTCTGCAGCAGCAGTCACTCGTGGCTTCTAGGCAGACCTCACTGCTCTCCAGGGCTCTTCAGCCTCAGGACCCAGGCATTTGCTGGTTTGTGCTTTCCAACCCCACTCCCCTGGGAAGGGTGGGGGGTAGACATGGATATCGGATTTCTTGGATCCCAACCATCTCAGAGGGGCCTTAGCCTTCGCCTTCCTGAGAACTGGCCTACTCAGAAAGGTCTCAACCCCGCTTTCCCGAAACCCCACCCTCGTCTGAGGCCGCTTCATCCCCCACCTTCCAGTAAAGAGCCTCACTTGCCCTCGAGGCCACACCCCCGCGGCCCAGACCCCGCCCCCTCCAAAGATACACCCCGGACCCGCCCACTTTCGGAGGGTGCCTCGTTTCCAAACTCCCCTTCTCATCTCCGGAGAGGACAGGCCCCCGCCCAACTCATCAAAGGGACCACACCTCTCTCCTCCCCTTCCCCCGCCTCCTAAAGGACTGCGTTTCCCACCTTCCCGCGGTCCCACCGGCCCTTTCCAAGTCTGATGCAGTCTCTGAAGGGCCTCCGTAGGCACATCAGGTTTTAGAGTTTGTTTGTTTTCGGTTTTTTTTTTTTTGTCTCCAGGGCCACGCCGGCCGGGCCACAATCCCGCCATCTCCAGGGCTCCCGCCCACCTCCGGGCCGGCCTCCCTTCGCCGCCCGTCCCCTTGCTTCGGCTATCCCTTTGTTCTCTGGCTCCGCCCAGGCGGGCGCTCGGCTTCTCCGCTAGACCGCGCCTCAGAGGAAATCTCACCCGCCAACAGCCGTTCCCCCACACACTCCAGACCCGTGACCGGGAGGAGTATGAGCTCCGAGGTTGCCCGCGGCCAAATGTGGTCCTCCGAAGCGTCCATGTCGACCCTCGGGCAGCTGCAGCTGCCTCGTCCAGGAAAGGCTCTGAACTCTCGCGAGACCAGCCTTCCCCGCGCGCAGCGCCGCCGAAGTACGGCGCCCTTGGCAACAAGTAGTTGAGCCCAGGCTCGCCCATGCCGCCGTCCAATGATGACCCTCGGCCCCAGGCAACCCAGCTTACGACTGGCTGGGCCACCTTCGCCCCACCCCCCCACGTGACGCTCTCGCCAAGGGCCTGCTGCCTCCAGCTCCCACTTCCCACGCCGTCTCCCACCAACCCGAGCTCTTCGGCCCGGCGGCTCAAAGCCGAGTGGTTTTATTTGACAGGGCGGCATGAGTCTGTATACAATAAATAACATGAATGTTGGTGCTGTGCCCTAATCGCGGCGGGAGGCGGGGATGGGCAAGACATCGGCCAGATTTTTGGCCTGAAGCTGGACAGAGGGGCTGCAAGGTCCCCAACCTTAGGCAGCTGGCGACCTGCGGCTGGGAGCCGGGACCGACACTTCCCTCAGAGCTCCACGTGCGCATCGCGGTAGGCCCGGTCCAGGGCCCACTCTGGCTGCGAGTCGGCGCCACCTTCGCGGGCCAGGCGTGCCATCTCCTGCTGGAACAGCGCCTGTCGCGCTCGGCTAGGGTCCACATTGATCCAGTTGTTAGCGATCCACTTAGTACCACGAGTTACCAGGCAGCCCCCGTGCAGCGAGTAGTCGTCCACGTCGCCCACCCAACCTAGAAGAGGAGAATGTTGTGAGTAAGGGAGGGGACCTGAGACACACTACGCTGGGCTGACCTGAGCTTGGCCTCATACAGCCAAAGGACACAGCAAGGGTGGCCCAGTTGTCCTTTGGTGGCAACATCTGGCCCCAAAGGGGCCCCTTAGGGGCTCAGCGCTTACCATAATAACCAGGGGTCTGGTTATCTGGTTATCTCTCACCCAACTAATGCCTTCTCAACACCACTGGCCCTCTCAAACCAGCTTTCTTGTTGCCAAGCCTGCCTAGAGCCTTCCCAGCCTTGATTGGTAAGGGATGCGTCTCCGGTCCCAGCCAACTGGAAGGCTAGGGCATCAGGGAATCACTGGGGTGGAGATAACCGGGAGGCTGCACAGGTGCAGGCTGCCAGAGCCACTGAGGGTGGTTTTGGGGAGGAGCTCTGGGCAGAAAACCATTTGTAGGATGGCCAGAAGCAGGGCGGGGGGGGGGGGGGGGGGCCCTCGGGGGGGGGGGCAGGGTGAAGGCAGGCTTCCCTCAGGAGGCATTCCTGGCCTAACCAAAGGCCCTCACCTTGCCCATCAGGTAGATAGTTGTACCAGAACACTGCTGTGCCCTGCTGGGGTTTGACACGAAGATTCCCCTTGTCACAATGTCTCCGCGTGTCACGGAGGTCAACGTCATCCTGAATCAGACTCTGTGGGCAGCAGGGCAGTGAGCTTTTCCAGCTGTCCCCACTGTATGGCCAGGAGCCAAGGCCAGGTAGCCAGAGGGAAATGACCACATTTGCCCAAGGCCCTGCCATCCCACCCAAGTAACAGCCTGGTTGGCTCTCACCATTTCATCGTAGGTTCTGTTGTCAGCTACAGGGAAGACAGTTTCTCCTCCGCCGGTGACGTTGTTCAAATAAAACAGCACCGTCATGTAGCTGTAAGGCAGGGGGGCCACTGAGCATGTCCGCCGCTGTGGGTGCTCCCAGGGACTCACCTGTGGGCAGGAGAAGCTGCCCAGGTTCCCAGGGGCCAGAGGGGCAGGCTGGGATCAGTGATAATAGGGCAGGTCAGTACCAAGTTGTCCTTAGCCCATTCTTTCCACAAACCTGGTGTCTTGGTGTGTGTCACAAAGTTTTTGTGGCCAAGTTCACAGGTGCACTTAAATGACTTGGCCCTGATCAAGGGCCAGCTGGGAAAGGTGGGCCAGCAGAAGCGGCAAGGTCATGCAGAATGACTGTGACTAGAAGGGGCTGAGCCAGAGCAGCTGCAGGAGGAGGGGAGACCTGCCTCTGTGCCTCGGCAGAGGGGCAGGGCACAGCTTCAAAGGGAGAAGCTGAAGCAGCCAGCAGTGGAGACAGGGTCAATACCCAGGGCCTGGGCAGAAAGACCTGGGGTTCCAGCCTTGCCCTGCCCTTTGCTGCGGAGCCATGGGGGCCAGTCTCAGTGTCTGCGGGTGACTCAGTCTGGCCACTGGGACAAGATGGCCACCCCTTTCCTGACACTTGGTAAACAACCTGGGGGACAAAGGTAGGAGTACCCTTGACCAGGACGGCCCAGTGCTCTGCTGGCCCCAGGCCAAGGACATGCCCGCAGGGCAGGGCTGGGCTTGTGTCCTGGGTCTGTCTGCTCTGGGAGTTGAAATCAGCCCTCAGGTGAGAGTTACTTGCCGGCAGGAGGTCTCGAAGGGCACAGACTCGTTGGCTACCAGCTTGGTATGGGAGCAGATGGTCTCCGGGTACACCGGCCCGCTGTCCACGTGGGCGTGGTAGTGGCCCCCCTCTCGGTACCGCACCACCTGCATAGGCTCACTGAGCTCCACAATCTCAGGGGACAGGCGGGTGAGGCGCAGCACCCTAGTGGGCGGCAGGCATTCAGGGGGTCAGCCTCATACAAGGTGACACCCTGAAAGAACTGCCACAAGCTCTGCCCCAGCCCACCTCCCCTGGAAGCCCCTTAAGTCACACCAGACTGGCTCTACAGGAGCAGGAAGAGGTTACTCATGATGCGCCCTTCTCCCTGGCTGCCAGAGACGCCCACTGGGTGGCAAAGGTGAGATCTGTACTAAATTGGGTGGGGGACGCCCCCCCCCAGGAAGGTTATCTAAAACCCCTGGCTGCTCAGGAACAGGAGGGCCTGTGGACAAAGGTAAGAGGTCATTTTTCTAATTAGCAGAAAACAAACATTCAATCTATATCTAATCGCAACTATGCATTGCTTGTCCAGTTAGGGTTAATTTGCCTTTGTTAACTGCCTGTGTCTCAGTGGGTCCCAATGCTGGTCTAACGGGTAGAACTTAATCCTGAGTTGGCTTATCGATTCCATCCTCTCCGCGCCAGCCAAGGGCTTCTGTGGGGGCCCGGCAGGGCCTTCTCCCCGCACTGGGCGCTCACCTCTGACGGATGGCACGCATGACGTGGTGGGCACCTTCCCCCTGGTAGAGCCACGTGTGGTGGCTGTTGCGCACCAGCTCGCTGGACTCCGCCTTGTGCCTCCGCATGTACTTGTGGAAATCCCGAAGGTCCATGTCGGAGAACTCCTGCAGGCTCAGCACTCCTGTGAGGGGCACCCACCGTCAGCGCCCGAGGAGCCCCTGCGCGAGGCCCTGTGGCGGGCTGCACTTTCCTGCGTGCCCTGGGGGGTCATGTGCACTTGTCCCCAACCTGGACTTGGGTCAAATGAGCCTGCTTTCTGTCACAGGAAGACCTAGAGAAGTTCCTTTCCTCAGTTCAAGCCCTGGTTTGGCCCCCAGAAGGAAGAAGGCCAACCCCTGTAATGCTGGCCAGGGCAGGAGCTCCACCGAAGTCTGAACTCTATGGTCAGAGCCCTGGGGCACCGACTGTCCTTGGCCCTCTAGCCTGGCTCTACAGTGTGGTGGCCGTCCTCGGTCCTGTGGAGGGTGAAGAAAGCAACCAGTGCTGGCCTTTTCCAGGGCCTTCCACACCACAGGGTGTAAGGTAAGGCTGGGCTCCAGAAGTTCTTCATGACCCCAGGTCCTACCCTGGGTGCCTATGCCCAGTCAGTCGTACCTGCCCGGTTACCAGGTGACCTCGGCACAGAAAGCCAGAGTGTGCTCCCCTGTTCCGGCCCAACCCACGGAGCCGGGGCTCTGCCCTCCTGGGGTTCTGGGACCGAAGCTGCTCTCTTGGGTCCATATATTCTGTTTGACCCAAAGGAGACACTTTCCACCCTTTGGCCCAGAATTCTCTGAGAATGGGACACACTCCAGGGCTGGGAGCCTGTCACCAGCTCTGTACACAGGGGCGGATGCCACTCTAGCCACAGGTCCCAGACAGATTCTTCACTCTGGGATCACCAGCCACAACGTCATTCTTCCAAGTCCTGTTTGACTGCTGTATCTTCTTCACTTGGGTCATGAACTTGGGCATGAGAGTGTTGTTTATACTTCAGAAACCTCCTGAGGGTTGTTGCCAAAATGTATGTGTTGGGGGGCAGGGGACTTGCATGCAGCTCCCCTGTCCACATCGGCCCTGGCAGTTAGAGGGACCCCAGGTGGGCAAGAGGAAGGCAGGGGAGGCCTTGGTTGGACTCAGGGGGTCCCTTTGGGGCAGACCCTGTGCCTGGCTGCAGAGAGGCCCACGGAGCGGGGGGAACAGCGTAGCTCAAGCCGGCCTCAGTGTCCCTTTGCTCTCGCTCTACCCCCTGTGCCCTCTGCGAGCCAGCAACTCCCGCATCTCGGGCTCTGACTAATGAGGTCGAAAGGGTCTCGGAGAACAGCCCTCCACTGTCACCAAGGGGAACGGAGGGTCTGGCTCCAGCCTCTTTCCCAGGGTGAGGGCAAGCCAGGATCCTCTCCTCCTTGCCTCTGGCTGCGTTACTCCGGCTGTGGGGACAGGAGGTTCCCAGGGACAGGGCCGAGGAGAGGTAAGAGCTCACCGTCACCGTCAGGGTCAGCCTTCATTGCAGAGTACATCTCCTGAATGTTCTCTGGAGTCATCCACCGCCCACTTCCCAGGCGAGTCTGGGCCAGGACCTAGAGCACAAGGTGGCCTGCCATGGGGTGGCTCCAGTGACGGAGAGCCGCCCGGTTATTGCCGCAGGGCTCAGGGGCCAGGTGACAGGGTGTGGGGGAGGACACAGGACAAGCCTCAGGTCCCTGAGCCGGTGAGGGTAGGCGGAGAGGTCCAGTAGCCTCTGGGAAGGCCAGGGAGATGGCTGAGAGCCCTGAGGGCCAGGGGCACTCTGCATAGGCAAGGGACCCCACAGCCCGCCAAGCCCTCCCCCAGAAGCCTGGGTGGGGGGCATGCAGAGAGGTGCAGACACCTGGCCCTCCAGAGCTGCCATCCCATGCACCGTGGGTTCCATGGGACTCCTCGCCATGGCAGCCAGGAATCTGGACCACAGGTGGCACAGCACCCAGTAACTGTGGCAATACATGCCATCACCCCCAGGTGGACTCTCCTGCTGTCTCCTGGGGTCCCAGGGCAGCAGGGAGCTCTCCAGGGGAGAAGGGAAACCCTGGGCCTGGGCTGATGTAAGGAGGCACCTGACTTGGGGCCAGGGCTGAGCAGAACAAGTGACCTGGCCACCAGAAAGACAATTCTGTGCCCCCCACCCTCCCCCAGGCCTACTTCAGTCCCAACCTCACGGAGCTGCAGGCGCCCATCATGGTTCTGGTCCAGCAGCTGGAAGAGGTCCAGCTGGCTGACCTGCATGGCGCCCATTGCCTCCTCGTACTCCTCCGTGGGCAGGGTCTGGCTGCGCTGGAGCCCCTTCATCTGTGCCAGGTGGATGATGAGCCGGCATTCCTCGTCACTCAGGAAGCCAGGGACTTCTGCCAGAAGAGGAGGTGGGTGAGGCCAAGGACCAAGCCAGGGCACAGATGGACCCTATGTCTTCCTCTGTCCAGGGTTCCTGGGAACTCCCTGGTGGTGACCAGGTCGGGAGAATTTCACACACTCCTTCCTATCTGCTCCAGACGGTGACACCAACGTCAGGCTGTCCTGCAAGGCCGGCCAGCATTTGGGACGTGGGGCTTCTCTCTTTGATGCCGAGAGCACACGGTTTCCGAGAGTCCTGGGGGGCAAGCTGGGGCTAAGCTGGGTCTGGGCTAACCTGCCTGGGCGGGGTTGGGGGGCACCAAAGGCCAGAGGGCAAACCTGAGGAGCAGAGGGTTGACTTGGTATGTATGTAAAAAGTGGAGGATGGTGGCTGGTTTTTGCTTTCATTTCTACTTTCCAGCATTATTCAAATAAAAACAAACAAAGCAAGACACTGAGCACTCTAGGCCTGTCCTTGTCCACCACTCTGCTGCACAAGTGGGCACTGGTCATCTGACCACGGCTGAGCTGCCCAGTGCCGGGAGGTCAGTGGGGGTCCCTTGGGTGTTTGGCAGATGGTCTAAGAAGATACCCCAGGTATCTTTTGCTTTGGGAATAAAGGTAACTGAACGCCTGCGCCTCCAAGTCTCCGAGTCAGGCTGGGGCCTGGCCCCCGTGGCTGGGCGCCCCGCCGCAGACCCACAGGCGCCTGGCGGGGCTGGAACATGGGCTTCATGCCTGCGGAGCCCCCACCGCAGCGGCCCAGGCACTTCCAGGACAGCAGCTTGGGCCGTTTCCTTCCCTTGCTTCTGGGAGAGAGGACTTCCTTAGTCCGGGGACAAGAAGGCCACAAAAGCAACAGACTGGAGGAAGGGCCATGCTGCCACCACTGCCACCGCCACCACCCACCACCGGCTGCCCTCAGAACCCCTGCAGAGTGGTCTGCTACTTCTCTGGGCTACGCTCCCAGCAGGAAGTCCCAGCCATTGCCGAGAGGAAGGGAAATGGCCGCTCAGCCAGGACTGGAGAGGTTTTGAAACAGCAACTACCACAGCGCCCACTTCAGAAGCAGGCTCCGTCCTGTCCTAGGCACGCCGCCCTCGAGGCCTTAACCCGTGTGCTTAACCCTAAAAAGTGAGTGATGCCCCATTAACGTGCCCTTCCTCACCTCGAGAAACCACAAGCACGGAGACAGCAGCCCGAGGAGGACAAAAGGGCCACCCAGGCTGTGGGACTCCAGATCCGCGCGCAGGACCACACTGAGCTCTGTGGGTAGGTGACTCAGATGCGATGGCACTGGGGACAGGACAAAGAACCCCACCCCAGCAAACCCAGACAGGCTGCGAACCAGCCACCCAGAGGGCATCGCTGCAGGACAAGGACTCAGAGCAAACTGCCGGTGGGCAAAGCTGCCTCCTGGCAGCTTCAGAAATACGCCAGAAAAAGGAAAGAAAGCACAGGCCCAGGTTTCTTCAGTTTATTAGGTGCTGTGATCTGCAGGCCCAAAGGAGATGCCACCCACCTCTACAGGTCCCACTGTGTGCTGATCGAATGCGAACAGCCCAGGCCAGCACGCTAATCCCAGCCCCGGGAGCTGGGCACACACTGGCCCCGGGTGTGGGCACAGCCCTTCCTCTCAAGCCTTCGACCACAGCCCATTAAGGCCAAGGCAGAGAGAGCGGGTGATGGCCAGAGGGCCGTGGCTTCTGGTGCACTGGTGGGGCTGTGGGGTGACAGTGTGGCAGGGGCTCCCTGGGGCCCCACACGGTGCACACCCATCCCCCAAGCCATGGCGCTGTGCCACAGCACTGGCCACAGAGATGCGGCTCCCCAGCTTGTTGGACCACGACACAGTGGCCAAGGCCAACCAGCAGTCAGCCAGCTGGCTACCCCTGCTGGCCAGGGAGTGCCACCCTGGTGCCCGCCTCTTCCCCTGCTCCCTCTTTGCCCCGGTGTGCCTGGACGCCTGGACGTGTAGGGCACGGGGAGGGGGCTCCCAGGTGCGGGTGGGGGCCTCGCCTCAGCCAGGGCCTGTGCTGGCAGCTCTTCACTACCACTGCTGGGCACCCCTCAGTGCCGGGTGCTGATGGGGGCAGGGAGGAAGAGGAAGGATTTTTTTTGTCAGGGTGTTCCTGGCAGAGGGGAACAGCCTTGGTCTGGACCCACAAATCATCAAGGGCTCTTAAATGTCAAGGTCGGGCAAACAGCAGGCTGCTTTAGGCTGGGCGCTCGGTGCCCCTCTCTAGCGGATGTGGAAACTGTCTGGTCAAGGGGTGCTCTCCAGAGACGGAGCCAGGGCTCACTGGGCGTCTTTTCTCTCAGAGGCGGCAGGGCTGACTCCTCTCCCCCAACCTAACCTATCCCGTGAATACCAGTCCCCTTCGTCCCTTTTCGGCATAGCGAGGGGCCTCCTCAGAGGCTCAGGGTGACCCTGTTCGCAGCAGCTGCACTGGGCGGGCTCTTTCAGAACCTCAGCATGGGGGCCCGGCACTCCGCCAACCCCAGCCTCGGCCAGAAACCGCAGTGCCCTGCAGGCCTTCCAGGACAAGTGGGAGGGAGGGCCTGGCTCCTCCAGTCCAGGATCAGGAATGAAGGCCAGAGTACAGGACCCCTTCCACAGCCCCACCCAGGCACTAGCGGTCCTCCCAGCTGGAGGAGGCGGGGCGCTGGAAAAGGCAAAGCGCCAGGGCTACGGGAGGAAGGTTGGGGGGGTGCGGAGGGCGGGGCGGGATGCAAGGCCGAGGGTGATTACAGCGAGCAGAAAAACCAAGGTGCAGGGCCGTTGCTAGGTAACCAGGTGTTGCTGCCCAGCAACCGCGGAGTGCCAAGCCGCAGCCAGGGCGAGGTCGTGCAGGCCAGCTGCGCGCCAGTCATGGCCTGCTACGGCTATCCCTGGCCGGCCATCCCGCACTACGGACGGTTCCCCTCAGGCCAGGGCCTCTGCGTGGCGTCCATCCCCAAAGGCTCCCACCCCAGCCGCCCTCGTGAGTCTCCGCAGGGCTTCTGGGCTGCTCTTGCCCTGCCCCCCAACCCCCCTTTCTAGTCACTCCCCCTGGGAATCAGGCAAGCGGGTCTCTGGTGGGAAAGGAACCGCCCACAGCAGCCATCTCTCTCAGGGTAAAAGGGAGGGGGTGGGAGGGACCTGCGCTGATGGCCCCACTGCCTTCCCGCACCTGCGGCCTGGTGGGAGCCTCACTCGGTCCCCCCAAACCCTCGCCAGCGCCCCGAGCCAGCTGCAGGGGCCCCGCCCCTCCAAGGTGGTCCTGGACGCACCAGCCACTCGGGTGACCCCTAGTGCCCAGCGGACCTTCCGGTGCCTTCATCCCAGCCGCCGCTTGGTGCTAAGGCCAACGAAAGAGGGGCTATCCAAACGCTACGCCTGGTTAGAGCTAAAAAAAGAAAAGAAAATCTCTTTAATAAGCTTGGGACATTGGTAAAACAAAAATCTGCTGAGGAGGGTGGCGGCATTTAGAAGAGCCCTTCTCTAGGTCCAGGATCCTGTGGGCAGAACCTCAAACAGGGCTTAATGGTGGAAGGGACGGGCACTCTCAGAGGCTCCGCCCACCACTCCCGCCCCTCTGATCCCATTCAGAAGGGAAGGTTAGGCTCTCCCGGAATAACGGGTCATCCACGGGCCCCTCTGACTTGGGCCTGGACTCGCGGCTAGAGGTGCTGAGGGCAGGCCCAATGCCCCTGCGGAGCTGGCGCCCACTCCGCGACGCTGGCTGTAGCTGGATGCCACGTGCGTGCACAATCTCCTGCGTGGAAGACATGCTGGGACCTACGTGCTGAGTGGGGAGGTGCAGGCACACCTGGCTGCTGGGAACCGTGGCCTATGCTTGGAGCCCGGGCCACCATCAGCAGTGCCCAGAACAGGGGCTAACATAGGCAGGGAGAGCCTGGGACCTGGTAGCCATGGCCTCTGTGGCGGCCAAACTGTGGCTAGGCGCTCTCCTGGACACAAAGCCCTTTGTGCTACCCCGTGGACATCTGCAGGTCAGACCCAGAGAAGCCCCAAGGCTCACCCTCAAACTGCTCAAGCAGGGCCGAAGCCCACTTCCATGGCCACAGCTAGGAGCCCCTTCCAGAGCTGGTAGAGTGCCCGGCCCAGACCAAAGGCGGGCCCGCTCCCTGTCGGCTGTGTGTGCTGGGCAGGCAAGACCATTTGTCCTTCCTAGGCCTTGGACGACGGCCTGGCCAATGCCCTGCCTCTGCCCACGGCCCCAGCACCCCAAGCTGCGTCTCAGGGCAGGCACGAAGCCTTGGCCCACGCGTGCCCTGGGCCGGATGCTGCTGGTCAGGCCCCAGTTAGACAGGCTCAGTTGTGCCTGCCTGACCTTTAGTGGTCTAGCTCTGCCAAGCAGCAGGCCGGGGAACAGCAGGCGGGGCAGGGGAGGTGTCCACACGGAAAAGTGCTTCCAGCTGCTTGGCACCCTGAACGAACAGGCACACTGACATTCCCTCCCCACTTCTGGCCTCCAGTGTCTACCAAGAGCACAGTGGTCTGAAGTAGCTGCCTAACTGTTTCCTTAAGCTGCAAAAGAATAAATTGAGAACTCCTCTGATAAACTAGTTGTGGTTTTAAAATAGTTTTGTGTGCTGACGTCAACCGCTCATTTATCCTAAATAGTGAAGAAAAGACAGGTGAAAACTCTTGCTAGCCCACTGGAAGTGCCCCCTGCTGTTTTTGAAGAGGGTGCCTGCGGAGGGTGGCGGAGGCCACTCCGAGCCAGCAGGCAGGTGCTGGACTGGCTGAGGGCTCAGGAAACCCCTCCAGCTGGCCAACAATGACGGGCGGGCAGGACTCTGGCTGCTGGACACACGGCCAGAACAAGTCCAGCCTCCTCCGCCTGCAGCTCCTCTTCAGGGCCAGAGGCACAAACGACACAAGTAAGTACAGAGACGGTTCTCCACGGTGCTGAGTGCGGGAGAAGACACACGAGCTGATGCAACCTCTTAAGCACCTGCAAACCCCTTAAGTCTGAGGTCAAGATGTCTCTGAGGAGGGGGTGTGTGAGCAGAGGCCCGGTGGGGCCTGCAGGTGGAGGGAAGGGCACACACCAAGGCCCCGAGGCAGCAACGAGCTTGGTGCCCACGGACCGGCAGGGAGTAAGCTGGGAGTAAGTCCGGGGAGGGCAGGAGGCGAGGTCCGAAGGGTGAGGGCCTGGGGGCGCCAAATGAGACTTAGGAGTGAAATGAGAAACCTTGGAGACTTTTAAGGAAGGGAGTGATGAGGTCTGATCTATTTGCTACCAATGAGTATGGGGTGGGGTGGGGTGGGGTGGGGTAGAGGGAGCAGTAAGCCCCGTGAAAGCAGGCCATGTTCCCAGAGACGACAATGACTCAGAACTGCGGCATCTTGTTTCCGAACCGAACAGACTCTGGGAGGTCCCAACCCTTGGGAAATGCCTACCGCAGTCAGGCCGGCACTTGCCAGGAAACTGGGACGGGCCTTTCGTGGCCCGGGGCCCACGTGTTCAATGTCTCTGGGAACAAGGGCAGGAAACTAGAAATGTCCCCCAAAGGGAGGCTCCCTTC
The DNA here is from genome assembly GCA_004026765.1 of Micronycteris hirsuta. Lineage (NCBI taxonomy): Eukaryota > Metazoa > Chordata > Mammalia > Chiroptera > Phyllostomidae > Micronycteris > Micronycteris hirsuta. The sequence continues at coordinate 48,541 of PVJI01002076.1, forward strand.
CCTGGAGATGGAGGCACCCCGGGGAGAATCCAGCCAGCCCCCGTACCCCAGCCTATGTCCTGAACCCTGCTCTTTGAGCCCTGGTCTCTTGGGCCCCTGAGGCTGGCGGGTCACAGATCTGGAGCCAAGAGCAGCAGGGCAGAGGTGGCAGAGCCCCCAGCAGGCCTACTCCCCTCTGGGCCTCCCTGGCTCTTTAGGGCGACAGTGGACAGATGGTCAGGCAGGCACAGAGGACAGAAAGACACGGCTCCTTCTTGGGGGCAGCCTTCCTTCTGCGGATTCATCCAACATCACCTCCTTGGACACTCCTTCCCATGCGGTTTCCCTCTCAGCTGGACACATTGTAGTCTGCAGTCTGGTCTTCACTGGTCTCACCTCATTTCACAAGCAGCCAGCCCCAGGGCTTTCTGGGTAAATCCTGGGACACCTTCCACCAAGAGACTCAAAGGTGATATAAGAGTCTGGAGGGAAGTTCTTCCTGCAGCTGCCCACTTCGCCTAACCATGCCCTTTGTAATTTGCAGAAAGAGAGACCCATCTGATGGCGGAGACATAGCCAGTTTACCTTCCGTCACATCTCTTCCGCTTCCTGTAATTTACTCTTGGTGACTTCGGGTCTGGGTTTCTGATTCTCTGCTTCACAGGACTTTGATGCACTAAGATGCATGTTCGGGGATTTGGGGTAGCAATTAAGTCCTCATGGCTCACTTAACCTAACACACATCTGAACTGAGTATACCTCGTCCCAAGAAGGCTGAGGAGAGAAAGCACGACCCCTTCAGGTGTGTCTGGTCAGGGCAGTGTCGAGGTAACGGGGTGAGGTGAGCCTGGGTCACCCTTTCCTGACAGCCACCTGGCTTGATCCCACAGTGCCTGCAGGTCTTTGCTCAAACACTTGGTTCAGGGAGTCCAACCCTGGCCATCCTTTTAAGAGTCTCAACCCCACTTTAAATTCTGCCTTACCTGTCTGTGATCACTTATTACCATCTGACACACCATGTGTATTGATTTGTTAGTTTATTTATTGTCTGTCTCCTCATCTGAATGTCAGCTTCCAATGGTTTGGTTTTGTTTCTTATTTTGGTCAATGTTGTGTCCCCAGTGCCTAAAATAGTGCTTGGCACAGACTTTAACATCATGCAACAGTAATAATAACAACAACAACAACAACAACAACAACAACCAACCTTTTAGGGCCCCTCCCACAATAGGGCTAAGGTCAATAACCTACTCTCCTCAGACAGCATGCAAATGAAGTCATGTGCACGGGTCTAGGCACAATCCCCAAGCAGGGCCCTCTGCTCCAGGGGTAATGGCATGTGCTCAGATGCTCTGCCTTGGTCCCCAGTTCCCTCCTTAAATCTCCCAGCCCACTCCATCCTCCAGTGGCCAGGAACAGTCCGGGTCTGCAGGTAAGCGGGTCACTGAGGCTGGGTACCCAGTGCTGGGCTGGGCAAACCTATCCTGGGCAAGGTCATGGGTCAGGCCCCCCCCCTCCCCTTGTGGACTGGTGGTCTTTGAAGGACTTCAGAGCTTCACAAGGAGCATGCTGGCTTTAGAAGCAGGCTGCCTGGGTCCGAATCCTAGCTTCACCGCTACCTGTACAAACCTGGCCAAGCAACTGCAGCTTTCTGTGCTGTACCTTCTCACCCACTAGCCTGCAAAGAGGGTTTTCACCCACCTCACAGGCAGGTTGTAAAAACTAAATGAACCGATCACACCAAGCCTAACATGTAACAAGAGGTCAGAAAATGAGCTAAGAGGCTGGTTCCAAATGAGGCCGCCTTGCAAGGATTTGATGACTATGGCTGAACACACAACTCCATCCTAAGAATTCCAGTGCAGGTAGCAAAGGGTGGTGCGTCTGTGGGTCCGGTGTCTGGGCACCAGTCTATCCACAGTTGGACAGCCTGTTTCTCATTAGACCACAGGGCCTGAGATCAGCGAGGACCAGTTATCAGTTTCTCTCACCCTTCCCCCATTCTAGAACGTGACAGCATTAAAGGCGACAAGGAGTGTCCAGAGACAGTTTCAATGAAACATGTAAACACTCGCCTCAGGGTCACCGGCTGCCCAGCCCTGTAATGGGAGGATTGGCTGCAGAGAATAGGGGTCAGAGAGGGGAGTGTGGAAAGGTCATTCTGCAACCCTATTATGGAGGCGGGGGCGGGTACTTCACCTTGGGAAACCTTTAGCTGGAAAAAAAGTGGAGCTACCTGGAAGCAGCCATTTTCAAAACAAAAGTCACGTGGTCAAAATGAGCCTCAAGACGGCCACAGCAAAGCAGCCCCCTGATACCTCCCAGGAGCTCCAGCGGACTTACCGAAGAGCAGCGGCTTGAGGCTGAGGGTTCGGATGAAGTGATCCCTGTCGGCGACCAGCTGGACCTTCTGCTCGTGCCCCACCTAAGGGAAAGGGTCACAGCGGACACCTTGGGCGCCAGGACGCGCTGCCCGGAGGAAAAGGCTCCCTCACCCGAGAGAGAGTGGGGTGCGCGTGGGGCAGGCAGGGGGCTGCATCCTGGGCCCGGAGCACGGCGAGGCGGGAGGGTGGGGGCGCTCACCTTGATGCCCTCGAGCCGGGTGAGCGGAGCCAAGGTTGTTGCGGGCTCGGGTTCCGGGGCGCGGCGCTGGGGCACGGGGTCGCTGCTTTCGTCGCCGTTGCTGTAGTGTACGAAGAGCAGCAGCGCCAGCACGTTGCCCAGGTACAGGTGCACGAACACCATCAGCACGAGGAAGTAGGCGCGCGAGCAGATGCCGCGGGGTTTGCACAGCGGCCGGACCGGTGCGTCCTCGCAGTCGCTGAGCCCGGCCGCTGGCTCGGCAGGGTCCTGCTCAGGCGGCACCCACTTCGGCCTTACGGCCTCAGGCCTCGGGCCCACCGCGGCCGCCATGGCGCCCAGGTCGCGCGCGCGCCCAGGGGAGGGGCCGCGGGGATGCCCGCGCCGCACCGCGCCGTCGCCGGGACAACCGCTGCCGAGCCTGCGCGCACCGCGGTCAGTAGGAGACAGTGCCTGGGGATGCTGCGCCAGCCTGCCGGGAGCCGGTCGCGCTACGCCCAGTATCTCTGCGCACCGTGGACCCCGGCCCACAATGGAGTTTCTCTTCCTGAGCTGGGTTGTCGCGAGGCGGGGATGCACACCGTTCGGGGCAGAGGCCGACCCTCTCCTCCCCCAGTGTAGATGCAAACAAGAGCAGCACCATTCAAGGAAACCCCAGTGGAAGTTTCTCCTTTTCCTGGTTAAGACGCACTTCCCTCCTCCCGGAAAAGTATGGTCTCTATTTTCTCGCTCCCGGGAATGGGGTGGCAGCAAGGAAGCAGCAGTGCCAAAAAAAAAAAAAAAAAAAAGACTCAATACTGCGGTGGATCGGGGCGCCGCGGAGAAGACCGCCCATGTGATGGCGTAGGCCCCATGGCTTTCGGCTCTAACACTCGTCCGTGTGGGAGGCCAAGAATGCTTGGAGTTTCGCTCTGTGGTCGGTCTGGAGCCCCCGGGCAGGCCTGCAGGAATCAGGCCTCAGAAAGAAGCTGTCTGACGTGCGGGCCGCGTAGATGGTGGGACGCCGCCTGGGGTTGTCAGAGAGGGCTTCCTGGAAGGGCGCTGGCACCGGGAAGGTCAGATCCCACACAGTAACCGCAGGAATGCGGCAGGTGCTCGGGTGCGCAGCAGCACTCCGGGCCTCAAAGCTGACACATGGGAGGAGGGAGAAAGGGACTTTTCCGTAATTGAGTGACCATCGCTTCTGAAGAAAATTGAACTCAGACTGTCGTCACATTTGGAGTGGAAGGACACACGAGTGGCCCAGCGCCAAAGCCTGGGCATTTTCAAGCTCCTTGCTCTCCAGGGCCTGGTTATCCTTAGGTAGAGATGCATATGCCCTAGGGCAACTCCGTGGAGGCAGGTCCTACTTGTGGTTTCTCCTTACCCTGTCAAGACCCCCCTTTCCCTCCCACTTCCTCCCAGAAAAGTAGAGTCTGCATTTTCTCGTTTCCTCAGTAGGAAAGGCCAGGGGCTCCAAGGATAGGCCTGCCTTCTCGTGGAGATTCTACACAGTGCTGGTTTCACCAGCGCCTGAGCACATGGGTGCATCCACTCACCACCTGGCTACCTTCAGGGACCATCCCCTTAGTCTCCTTAGAACACCACAAACACTGCCCAAAGGAGGTTCTGGATGTTTGGGGGGGAGGGGTACATGTGGCAGTGGGAGCTGTGTGGCTCAGCCAAAGCTGGGATGCTGACCAAAAACGAATGGTCCAGCATCCTGCTTCGGATGGGGTGGGAAATGACAACTCGGCAGCCAACAAGGCAAGCCTGGACGCCCCTTCACGGACGCAAAAACAGAAGTAGCAGATCTGGCCCTTCTCCCTGAAAAGAAGTGAAATGGCTGCAAAAGTAATGTTCCTCATTCAAATCGATGAAAATCCTATCACCAACTTCAGAGTGTTCAAATTTCCTGCAGCTTTTGTTTGATCCACTCTAGTTAGGTCAGAAATCTCCCAATTTTTTTTAAAAATTATTTTTCATTAAGTCTTCCAAGTTCTGAGTATAATAGAAACAAATTTTTTCGAAGTCATACGAATCTTCAAAGTTCTTAAATATGAAATACCAACCGAGTCAGTTTTACCAAGGATGTCACAGTTTTCTGGTACTCATTAAGGAATGCTGAAACCATTTCCTCTTTGTCCTTTTAAAACCAATACAAATCCCCGGCTGGTGTGCTCAGTGGTTTGGGCGTCCTCCTGCAAACCAGTGTCACTAGTTCAATTCCTGGCCAGGGCATGTGCCTTGGCTGCAGGCCAGGTCTCAGGTCCCAGGTCGGCGTGCGAGCAGCAACCGACCGATGTTAATAGCAGTGGTGACACTGGGTAAATACTTCTCATTTTTGAACAGCCGCGTAATGTGGACTGGGACAGCACCTCCCTTGCCGGCTGCTGCGAGCACTACCCGGATGGGCGCTCAGTGCGTGGTCGGTGTGACTAGACTGTCTTGTGGGGACAGAAACTGGTTTAACAAACCAGGATCAATGGCTGTGTCCTCAGTGCCCAAAACAGAGCCCAGTTCATAGGCGATGCTGGTTGTTGCATGAACCCCCGGGGCCATGTGGAAAACTCCTTCCCTTAGACTTTGCTGGAATGTGCTCTCTCCTTTTTTAAGATGACCGAGGGCAGGGCGCCAAGGCCATGGTACCCTGCCCACTGGTCTGCAGGAGTGGCCCCTGGCCTTGCTGCCACAGAGAAAGCATTCACTAGGGACCAATTCCATCTGTGTCTGCCCCCCGCCCCCATTCTGGAGGACCCTAGAGGGTAGCGCTCATATATCTCTTGCACACTGTTGTATGCCCAGGTGCCAAGCATGGGGCTTGGCACACTCAAAGTCCAAAGAGGAGCAACTGTGGAGTTCAGGCTGGCAGAATCTGGGGTTTCTCTGGCCTTGACTGCCCCGTGCATGCTGCCCACAGCTCTGGAACCTCCACCTGAACTAACACTGAAGTTTCTGCCACTCCTGGCACCACAGATGGACCCTCTCAATGAGAACTCATACTCCGTATTGCCTGTCCTTGACCTTTGGCATTAAACTCCAAACACTTCTAGTTTCTACCCAGAGTCCTCTCTTCATAACCCAGTGCCCCTGCAAAGCCACAACCCCCAAGCCCTGGCCATACTCCCCAGCCCTCTGCCCCCATATCCGCTTTGGAGAAATCGGGGGGGGGGGGTCTTCGGAATAAGAGGCCCAGGGCCTCAGCAGGGGCTGTGGGGCACTGGAATCAGCACCCCATCACAATCCAGAGATCCCTTGGAGGTGGGGAGTGGTTCGGCCTGTACTCAGGGAAGGAGAGGCGCCGGGACAGTCTGCATCCCTCCGCAGGGACCCTCTCCCTGGAGAGCCAGGAAAGGAAGAGGCAGAATCAGGCCAGGGGGGCCTTCACAGCCCCTTGGGGGCAGGCTGACCAACACAGAAGCCCTCACTAGGTGCTTGAGGCCACCACCTCCTGGGACTTGGCTCAGAAGGCTACTTGGAGCCTTTGAAGAAAGACTGCACATACTTTTATAATCAGAAACAGTTTATTTTGAATTAACTACTCAACTTTGAGCAGATGACATTACCTCAACATTTTCTTTGAAGAAAACAAAGATATATGGTAAATTCATGAAAACACAGTGCCTTCTTTACCTTCCATCCTTTGTAGTAGGTAAAATTCTGCTCGAGCTTTCCATTTAGGACAGCCACAGGGTGGGGGGGACGGGGCAGGGAGGGGGACAGAAGGAAGCTGTCCACAGGTCAAGGGCTACAGGCTGTGGTCTGGGCACGAGACCTCCTGCAGTACCAGTGGCTGGGGCCACAGCTGGACGCAAGTGCCTCACAAAGCAGCTGTGCAGTCCAGACAGTGCCCAGAGACGCCCCGGGTGTGACTAAGGGCGCAGAGCTGCGACGCAGGTCCCGGGCCACGGCGGCGACACAGAAAGATAGCTGAAGATGCCAGGGTCATCCATGTGCCCACAATGTCCACCCCCACCCCAGGCCACAGCAGGCACGCTCCTAGCGCAGTGAGCTCCCCACCGCCCAATCCCGGGCTCACTGGCTGCACCTCTACCTTGTTCCCCACCCCCCACCCCAGGCCCTCCCTGCAGGAGATGGCAGGAAGAGACAAAACCTGAGTAGGGGCCTGCATCCAGCCATGTTCCCATGACCCCCAGAGTCACAGCTGTCCCTTGTCTTTTCAAGAGTAATTCAGGTTACGACCATGGGACTTGGGAAACTGCTGAGGTGAAAACGTTTGAATATCAACGTACTTCCCACGCAGTACTCTCACGTCTCCCAAGCATCTTCCAGGGGGTCACGGTCGCTCTGCTGAGCACAGGCAGCTCTGCCAGCCTCAGAGTGGAGGCGCTCAACAAAGCCACAAAACCTCGAGACTACAGACTGTTTAGCTTTTCAAAGGCCCACAGGACCAGGCACAGGAAAGGTAAGACGCCATGCAAACCCCTCACTCTGCTGGGGTCAGCAGTGCAAAACCTGGCCCTCTCACCCGGCCAGCCGCGCCCACTACCGGTGCTGGTACCACAAACTCAGGACCGTCCTGGCCTCAGACTCGCAGGCCCTAGGGGCGGTGACCTCCAACACCCGGTATCAGACGTGGGGGGAGCTTCCAAGCCCCAGAGCAGCTGCTGGACACACTCCAGGTAACACGGAAACAGCCTGAGCAAACCAGGCTCCTGAGCCAGGAAAACAAGTGCCCCTGGAGGGCCACGCTGCACTCGGACCCTGAAGCCCACCGGAGGAGAGCAGCAGGACAGTGTCAGAGCGACACACTTGAACACTGGCACAAAAGGACAGGCCATGGCTAAACACATTTATTTTGGGGAGCAATTCCCTTTGAGAGCCGATGTCTGTCTTCAGGAGACAAAAGGAAATGCTGTGCCTGGCCCCTGTCCGCACTCCTGCCCCTAGATGGGAGGGCCACATGCCCGCCTTCGTGCTGCTGTGGGCTCTGGCCTCAGGAGCCAGGCCCAGATAAGCCTCACCTTCCAGAATAAAGATGAGCCCATTGACAGGCAGCACCAGCAGAGACGCTCAGACACCCGCAGCAAGACCCTGTTCTGCAGTCCCCTCGCCGCCCAGGTCAGGCAGGCACAGCGGCCACAAAGGGTCCGTGAGGACCAGGCAGGCAGGAGGCACACTGCGGCCCCGTGCGCCACGCCCGCCTCCTAGGCTCCTCCCTGAGGATGCCAGCCTCGGCCAAACCCCACGTGAGTCTGGAGGCAGAGGCCACTTGGGAACCCCCTGCAGTGCACCTGGAGGCAGGGCGGGCAGCAGCCTGCGTTACCTTCTCAGTAAATTAGCTAGAGGGTAAAACACTCCAATGTCAATTTATTTTTAAAAAGGGTTCTGTGTAATTCTATAGTTGGTTTGCCTTTTTTTTGTATAATTGTACAACCTTTGAAAATTACATAAGTTGTAATGATCTAATACTATTATTAATAGTCATTCAGAAAAAAACTTTCCCTCCCTCCCAACAACCATCCAGGGGGAATTAAAAATCCTGAAGAGGCCAAGAAACAAAAAGCAAAAAGATGAGAACAAAACAGAAGTGGACTAGGAGGAGTGTGGCCAGTGTCTCAGGGCAGGGCCCTGGCTGCCGCCCGGGTCGTGTGAGGCAGAGCCTGCAGCATGCAGCGTGGCAGCCAGGAGACCTCAGAGCCACGTCTTCCTCACTCCGGCACACCCACGTCCAGCCTAGGTGTCGTGGAAATCCTTCAGCAGGGTTCTCCTCCGCTGCTCTGCTATGTGCATCTGGTTTTCTAAGTCCTGCACCAGGGAAGCAAAATGAATGCTTGGATGGCTGAGCCCCGTGAGCAGGGGCGGCCAAAGCCACGGCCACCATGGCAGGGGCTCTTGAGGAGTCAAAAGCACAGCCCTTCCCAGCCCACAAAACAACCCTGGCACAAAACATGCCAGCGCCCTCCCCTGCAACAGCAGGGCCGGAAGACAGTTGGACCTTACCCCTCTGTCGTAGCTGTCCGCACGCTCCACTTTCCATGACAGGTTTTCGATCTCAGCCTCCAGTTGAGCCTGCTGGTATTCAAACTGTATGGGCAGAGCAGGAGGGTCAGAGGAGAGGGGCTGCAGCCGGGCAGGGCCTGCAGGGCCTGCAGACCCGCCAGGGCCGCGGGCAGCCCCGAAGCTGTCCTCTGGGAGCAGTGCTAGTCCTTGCACCGGAGCCCGGCCCACCGGAAGGCTGCCTCGGAGTGCAATCGGCAAGACTGCACTGACTCCCCGCCCCAGGAAAGGGCAAGAATGTAAGCCGCTGCTGAGGACGCTCCCAACGCACAGGGAAGCAGATGCTGTGAACCCAGTCAGCACGGATGTGCACAGACACGGGACTGCCTGAGTGCTTCATCTGGGGTTTTCTTGGCTCCTCTGCAAACCACGTCTTAAAAACAGTCAAACCATTTGACTTAGTAATTGTACGTCCAAGCTTTATGCACAAAGATGTTCTTCAATGTCTAATTTATAATAGTGAAAAACAGAAACAATTCATACCCCAAATCATACAATAGACACTTACGAAATTATAAAAAATGGTATTTACGAGCCTGGTAAAAATAATGGCAGCTGCAGCAATGAACAGCTCGGACGGTAAACTGCTATTCATGTACACATATAAAAAGTATGTAACACATAGTATGTACTATATATATATGGCCTTAATTATAGAAATATTAATTTTTGATTTTATTTATTTATTTTAGAGAGAGGGAGGAAGAAAAAGAGCGAGAGAAACATGGATGTGCAAGAGAAACATCCATCAGTTGCCTCACACATGCCCCCAACCGGGGGCCTGGCCCACAACCCAGGCCTGTGCGCTGACCATGGACCAAACCAGTGACCTTTCGAGGCACGGGCTGGTGCTCAATCCACCGAGCAACACCAGCCAGGGGTAAATAATATTAATTTTAGAAGGCTAGAAAATGCTAACACATGGTCATTTCTTTCTGGTGGGATTACAGATGATGGGAATGTTTTCCTGTTTTTCAACATTTAGACAATAAACGTGAATTACTGCATAAACTGGGGAGGGGTACAACCCGTCCGAAAGACGAAGAATTAAATGAAAATGTGAAAAGCCCACTATCATTTAAGGACGTGTGTGCTGGACGTTCTCCCAAAGAAGACCTCTCCAGCGGCCACAGGCCTTTGCGGCCGGCCAGCCTAGCACACGGGCACATCAGGACGCTGCCTTGCCACTACACACATACCAGCACCTGAGAACTGTTCTGGAGATGCCTAGGGGAGAGATGGAGTTGAAAATGAACAGTTCTGTTTTGATTTTGCTCCCCCCACCCCGAATAACCAGGGCACCTCTGAAGCTAAGAGGGCAGAGCAGAGGGACTGCTCCGCCTGCCTTACCAGCTTCTTCCTGGGGCCAGACTCCATGTAGTACGCATACGGGTACGTGTACTGCAGAGTGTATCGGCACTGCAACAGGAGAGAAGAGAAGGTACCAGTGTCCGTCATCCTAACTTAGATGCGTCTCAGGAGGCTTTTACAATTCTTACCCCACCAAGCAAGTTAGCCTGGCTCTACAGATATGGGCCCGAAAGAAATGAGACCAAGCCAAATAAAGGGTGAACTGGGGGACAACATGGAAAAAATGAAACAGAAGTGGCCACGGAACACCCACGGTTCCTTTTTCGAGCTGTGATTCATTTACCAGCAGCCGCCTCACGGCTCTTCCCTCTCGAGGCGGACATCAGAGTCCACTCATCTATCTCAGTAACTGTCCAGAGACAGCTCTTATTTTCCTTTGAGTGATTCGTGGATGAGACAAAAGAAGAAAAGGACTCTAGTTTTCCCCGCAGGTCCTTCCCTACAGGCAGAGGCAGCGGACTACTCTTCTTGGGATTTCCCTGGACATCAGCAGAGGACTGGGTCCTCAGTGGACACAGCACAAGGAACTGCCAACGCACAAGCAGAAGCATGCAGGGCTGCACAGGGTGCTAACGCCCCCTTCAGGGTCCCTCCCCCACGCTCAGAAGGCTGGGCCTGCAGGGCCAGGCACTGGACAAGGAACCGGAAGAGTGAGGTGGTACAGACCTTGGCCAAGAGCTTGGCAGCATTCTGTAGGTACTGCCAGTCAATCCACGTCCCCAGATTGTTCATGACCCTCTCCTGGATCTTCTCATGGATCCGCTGATACGTCTGCGCCTCCAGCTGTAAGCTCTTGTTGTGGTTTTCCCACTACAGGGTACAGAGGAAGGAGAAAGCTGTGGGAGTCCCGGAAAGGCACAGAGGTCCACACAGGAGTTCAGAGTAGACACCCTGGCTGGAACGGCATGGCCACAGCCTCACCCAACTTATTGGGACTGAGTGTCGTTGGGAGTGCAGGGGGCACTTCTTTAGTTCACACCACTCTCTGTGTCTTGAGCAACTGCCTGCCCGATCACCACACCCCCAGGGAGCAGAAGGACTCCAGCCCTGAGAACTAACAGGCTGTTCACCAGTCTACTGTGCTCAGAAACCAAAGGCGCCATGCTGTGGGGGCTTCTGAAAGGTCTTCCTGGGAGAACTGCCCTCTAAATCTGTTAAGATGGAACTGCATGGAAGACTATCTGATGGTCCCTCACTGTCCTTCAATCCAGCTCTCACGGTCAGCGCCACGTTCTTCCCTGCCAGCCGTGGGTGCCCTGTGAGGCCGGAAAGTCACATCTATGAAGGTATCATCCATAGCCATGGCAGAAGGGCCATGCCCTGACTTCTGTACACACACGCAGGCTCTGGCTACCGGTCACTGGAAATTCTGTGGCCCCCAACTGAAGGCGGCCACCCTCACGGAGCAGCTGCAGACGAGGATGCCTACCCTCTCAAAGTAGAACAAGTACTTCTTGAGAGCCTCCCTGGCTTGGGCCTGCTGGCTCTGGTTGACGATGTCGGGGTTCTCCTTGTACCGACTGCACTCATAGTACTCGCTGCCGTGGGTCTTCCAGTCCCCTAGACACATCCAGCAGAAGTCTGCACGGAACAGAAAGAGGAGCTCACACCAAGGGCAAAGCAGGGCGTTTGCCAGAGCAGAACTTCCCGGGGGTGCCTCTCTCAACTCGTCACAGCCCACCATCCCTGTAGCTTGCCCTTGCCAACCTAAACAACAGCCTGTGGATGTTCTCAGGTCGTGGGCATATATGCTTTGCACGTTTTTAATCCAATGCGGGCAAATGTTGACCGTACAAGACCACTAGTCTCGTACAGTACAGCACAGAGAATATAGTCAATGTTGTAATAACTAGGTAGGGAGCCAGAGGACACTGGAAATACCAGGGAAACACTAAACGGTGACCTCACAACCACGCTGTACACCTGAAACACAAATAGCATGGAATGTAAACTGTAACTGAAACCTAAGACTTTTAAAAAGCACTAAAAAACCGCTAGTCTGTTGCGTCAATGCCGTGTGAGAAGCAGAAACCTGCAGACACTTGTCCGACCAAGGCTCGCTCACAACACACACTTGCCCTCCTGTCTGTGCAAGGAAGACTTTGTACATGAAGCTAGAAATAAAGACTTTATCCTTTTCTTCTTTTTTAAAAAGCACATTTCTATAAAAACTACAGATACTCAACAGTTCGTACTCTGAATTATGACTCTGCTTCCACACTGGGTGAACTGGAAGGAAAAACAAAGACCCCTTTTGGATGCTACACGTCCAGACGACGGCCCTCGGCTCCGCCAGACGGCCAGTGCCGGTGTGCACTCTCTCTGCCTCGGACCTGCCAGTGCGACCGCTTCCCAGGAGCCACACCCAGATGACTGACTCCCACCAGGTGCTCATGTGAAACTCAGGGGAGCGGAAGTCAGACCCGGAGACCCAGCGGTCCCTCACTGCCCTTCTCTCGGTAGTCTTCACTGGACCGTGCCAATTCAGCTCTCCTTCAGCAGCAGAGTTGTGCTCGCTGCTTTTTTAAATACTGCTTACTTAGGGTTGCGCGTACAAATGGCAAAACTGTACAGCCATCAAGGAACGAGAGCTAACTCTGGGCGGTAAGGGGTGAGGAGACGGCGACTGGGGAGGGACAAACAGGCTCCAGGAGTCGGGGGGACACCGGGGGTGCCCCTTGCCGTTTCTCTGTGGACTGTACGTGTGCCCTAAGTGGGCGATACACGTTCCTCTCACTCAAACACACACAGGAAGACAGAGCGGGACACCACCAAGGAAACACGCCACTACCCTTGGGCTATCTTCACTTCAGAGTCACTGTTCCCTTCTGAGGCCTCGCCACGCCCACTCCGACGGCAGCGAGCTCCTGGGAGAGCGCACGAAGCGCACGACGAGCCCTCAGAGACACTCCGGGGGCCTCCTGGGCGGCGTCTAAGCAGCCACGTGGGAGACCTGTTCGCACGTATTTTCTACCTGAAGGAATTCTACTTCTTTACCTGCTCTGGCAGGCAGGAAAGCAAAACCAACAGGTTCTACGCAACCTACCCTGACAGATGGAGGAGGCCTGAAAGGCCAAGTCCCCCCGGGAACTTCATCAAACCCCAAAGGAAAACTGTTATGTTACAATCTCCAACCTGCACAACCTGCTCTGAAAGGTATCTGTGAAGTAGCAGAGATAAGCCCCACGCTACTTACCTGCTTTGACAAAAATAAAAAGAACACGCTACAGTTTTCTTCTTGGGTGACTGAGGGTCGTGAGCGTCTAAGAGTCATCCTAAACTTGACTTTTTTGGGTAAAATTTTATTTACTTATTTTTAGAGAGGGGAAGGGAGACAGAAAGAGAGGGAGAGAAACATCGATGAGAGAGAGAAGTATCAACTGGCTGCCTCTTGCATGCGCTCCGACCAGGGACTGAACCCGCGACCCCAGCACGTGCCCCGACGAGGAATTGAATCGGTGACATTTCGCTTTGTGGAATGACGCCCAACCGACTGAGCCACACCAGTCAGGGGACAAACTTGACTTCTGACTCCGTGTGTCAGCAAGATAGTAGCAGGATTACAAGAGGGACCAAAAAATAGTCATCAAAACCATGACCACATCACTACAAAGGTACTCCTGACACAAGCAACGGAGACCCAAGCACAAGGAACACGGACCGTGCACCCCTGGGCCGTGGCGCCACGCCTGGGACTCACCGTGTTTGCACTTGGAGCATTGCTGTCAGGGGAAAACAGAAGAGAACATGTTAAGGGCACGCTGACCAAAGGCGCCATGTCACACACACAAAGGGCACAGGCTTCTGCTCACCATGTGATTGCAGCCTCCATTCTTCTCAATGCAGATGTTGCACTTGGGACACTGAGGAGACAGAAGGGCGCCATTAGGCTCACGTACCATCAGGTCGGTTCTAACACAAATTACACAAAGCTCCTGGCACCCGTGCCCAGTACTCATCGCGCGAGCACTTCTGGGGAGGAGCATCTCACTTAAATGTGGCGGGTCGCTGAGGCTGGAACAGCAATCCAAGGAAATGAGGTCAGCACGTTTGGCTCTGAGACACTCCAAGCACCAGCTGAGCCGCACTAAGCCTTCCACCATCTGTCCCTGCCACCGGCCGCTCAAGTTAAACACAAGCTGAGTAAGCAGAAAGCCTGCCTGCTTGGGAGGAATGCCAAAGCAGCACGAAAGCTGGACTAAGTCCTGGTCGGCTTGCCTGCACTTCTGCTTCTAGAAGAGGGCAAGGAAACAACCTCTAAAGCTTGCTTACTCTCTTTTGAGAGATGACAGGAACCCTAGGAAACTGCAGAAACCAGTCGAATGCTGTGCCGCGAAGCAGACTGTGTTTAATGATGTCATGTTCACAGCTGTGCTCAAGTGGACCGACTCAGCGCGTGACTGGCACAGGATGGGGCCTTGGGCGCCGAGTCATCCAGGGCTCAAGGGGCTGTGGGCCGTGCTTTGCCACAGAAAGTTTCAGAGTAAGAACTGGGAGTGCCTGGGCTTGCGCTAGAGTCTTGCTATTTATTAGGGGTGACTATCAACCACCTCCCTCCCAGGGACAATAAAGACGAGGAGGCCCTCAATAAAAACCTTAGGTTCTTTTCTAATTAGCTCCTTAACTTTTCCAGGCATTTCAGCATTTGACTAAAATAAAGGCACCAATCCATGCATACTATGATGAATGGCTGCTACCTCTGCCGAGTATGGGCAAGGGTCTGTAGCCTCCAGCAAGGGCCCTGGGCCCTTGGGTGCTCTGCTCTCAGGTGGTAGATCTCCCGGGCAAGGCCCTGGGCACACTAAGGTGGGCAGATCCATGACAGGTAAGACACAGTCCTTACGTCTTTAGTGTGAGCACTAATGTAGTTGGCCGTTTCAGAGTCGTCTGCACACTTCGTGAGCCATTTCCGGATTGTGGCGCAGTCTGTGGGGGCGTGATACATCTGACGACACTTGAAACTCAAAACCAGAAAAGAAAAGCACTCAAATAATCATTAGGTCAGGTTTTTTATTTTCCTTCATCCAAGCCAAGAGATCCTGAATTAGAGCATTTCGGAGGGAAAGCCATCTATCAAGGCTTTTAGACCTTTATTTATTTATCGGGATTATGCTGAAATTTGTGTACGCTTCTCTTCAATTGAAGCCCTTTTAAGACATACTTTCAATAAACCCAAATGAAGATTCTGTTGTAAATGCCTTATGTGGTGTCGACACCTCCCGGAAAGATGTCAGATTCGGAATCCGGCCTCTCTGCCAGCATGGTGAGGTGTTCTGAGAAGGACACCTCAGCTCAGACCCAAGGCAGGGCCCAGAGCCACTTCTGGGAGCACTGGCGTGTCTGTCAGCCGGATGTGCACACAGGATGTACGACTGCAGAACCTGCCCAGTCTGGAGGGGCGTGATACATCTAACAACACGGGAAACCTATGGTCAGGTTAAAAACACTCATCGAGCTCGGCCCCGGGATTTTAATTCCCTTTTTGTCCAGGCCAACACAACCTGATGGACAGTACAGGAACGTGCCCCAGGCAAA
Organism: Micronycteris hirsuta; assembly: GCA_004026765.1. Taxonomy (NCBI): domain Eukaryota; kingdom Metazoa; phylum Chordata; class Mammalia; order Chiroptera; family Phyllostomidae; genus Micronycteris; species Micronycteris hirsuta. The sequence continues at coordinate 64,006 of PVJI01002076.1, forward strand.
GAGCTCATCGTGTGGGACACAAAGGATGGAAGGCGACTACATTGGTCTTCTTAACACTCGGTGAGCCAGATGCCCTCAACAACGTCTTGAAAAACAGGCACATGTGCCCACATGCCACATTTTCCACGTAGTTTCTCCAAAGCCCCCCATGAAGTTCTCAGGGAGGCACGGTTAGGGGGGCAGGTCTGGACCTAAGTGATGACTATTGCCAATGACCTGCACCTCAATTCCCTCACCTAACGAGAATAACAACAGCACCAAACATACACGCTGTGAAAATGAAGGTACACCGATCAGGATAATGCCTTTTCCCTGGTAAACCTTCAGTACACTTCAGCTATTCCCATCATTTATTGAACGGAGTAAACCCCAAGCAGGTATAAACCACATTTATGAATTATAGGGTGAGTTACGAAGAGTGAAACACTGACGATTATAAACAGTAATATATAAATTACCTGTGCAGGTAGACAGACACATACAATCTCTGGGCTATGAGTCTGAGTAGCATAAACCGCAGCACACCCTCCAAGAGTCTGGGCCACGTTCTGGCCTCCAGACTGACCGTCATCACGCATAACATAGAGCATGAGACGCTGTGTACAAACCCCGCCCACCTGGAGCAGAACTGTTTTCCTGGTTGAAAACCCCGTCTCTCCAAGCCCCTCCCTCACAGAAGGCAGCAGCAGTGGTTCTTCGGAGGAGGGGAAGGCATGAGCCCAGGGCTGCTCAGCACCCACACTCACTCTTACCAGAAGACCTCGTTGCACCGATTGCACTGGACTCGGCGAGCTCTGGGCTCTTGTACCTGGATAACCATGGGGCAGTCTGCACCAGGGCACAGCTGAAGCTGATAATGACTCTGTGAACACAGCAAGGGGAAACAGTGAGGTGATCCCCTAATGCTGCTCCAAATTAGACCTCCCTGGGTGTTCAAACACCTATTCTTCCAGCTGATGATTCACATCAAGGGGCTGTAGGAATTCAAGATGAATGTCACGAAGATCAGGCATTAGGCAGATATTTGAATGCTTAGTTAAACTAGGTAGCAACTCATTAGAATGATCTAGGATTAGAGTACAAAATGGGATACAGAACTGCATCTCTGAGATGAAAATGCAAAGCAACCTCATCAGCTGAGAGGCCCTCAGGCATTTATCCAAGGCAGAAAACAGCACAAGGAACAAGGCATTGTTTGCCCTGCAGCATGTGCGTGAGGAGACCCAGACCATCAAACAATCCAGTAAGCTTAGGCATAAAAAAGAAGAAAATTGTCGCATGAAACCAGCAAGCCTAGGCAGGTAGCCCAAGAGAGCAGACAGACTCTAAAACTGACCATGTTGGGATCCTGGACAAGATTTCAAACTGCACAAGAAGCAATACCCTTCTCTGGGCTGAACCACAGGGTGAACCGAATGGAAGAGCAACTCCTGAGATATGCCTGACCTGTGCGTAAACTCGGCCGCCAACAGCTTGTTTAAGCAATGAGTACAGTGTGGGTGTGGCCAACCATTCTACAAGAGAAGGCGAGGCTCAGGGAGGTAAAGCAATGGGTCGATGGTTAGGCAGTGAGGAAGTAACAGGCCTGGAATTCACACAACTGACTCAAATCTGTGTTCTTCACTATCATTCTAGTGATTTTCAAAAATTATTTAAATCCACACCTGAGGACATGCTTACTGATTTTAGAGAGGGGGAGAGAGAGGGAGAGAACATCAATGTGAGAGAGAAACATCGATTGGTTGCCTCTCCCATACACCCCAACCAGGTACCAAACTACAACCTAGGTATGTGTCCTGACAGGGAAACGAGCAAGCAGCCTTTCAGTTTATGCGATCATACTCCAACCGACTGAGCCACACCGGCCAGGGCTCAAAGGTTTTTAAATTTGAAGAAAATTCTTTCTGCAAATGCCAGCACCTAATGGCAGCCTTGTCTACAAAGCAACTGTAGTGAGCATCTGATGGAAAACAGGCCCAGGAAGGCAGAGGGCACAGCCAGCAGTCATACCTCCACATAGTCCCTGAAGAGGTAGCGCCTGTATTTGTCTCTCAGTTCTTCATTGGGCAGTAACGGAAACACAAAGTCCTCTGGGGTCCGCAGTGGGCAGTCCTGAGCCATGCACGAGACCCCTGTTGAACAAAGACACTGTAATGGACAACGCTGTCTGCTCACTGAGTTCGCCCCAAAATTCAGATTCCACACAGGAATCCCCTGAAGCAACAGAATTTACTTAAAGAAGAGAGAAATTAATGTATTTGCACAGTGATACAACTAAAATATTATCCCAAATTACATATGCATTACAAATAGTACCACTAAAAATATTATTGAAAAAATCCTATATGGTTCCTGACTAACCACTGAGTTTTGTGATGTTTGATATTATGTGCAACTAATGACCACCAACACATGAGATTTTGTGGATAGAATTCGTGTGGTGCTAATTTAATTTCAGTATCATCGAGTTATAGGATAACAAATACTCTTGTAATCAACCATCAAATTTGATTTATGCTGTTACCTACATATCAAATTCTCTGGGTGTTTCTGACTTATGGCTGCCATTTGGGGAATCAGGACAGGGTAGGCAGCTTAAATAGAACAGTTCTGAAAGTTCTCCCAAGAGGCAGCCCTGAAGTCACACCAACATTTACATATATGCCTAAACAATAGCCTTAATTGTCTAATTTTGCTCAGGACTGGGGAAAACTTCGCCACCATTCAGACTGAAGTGTTTGGGAAGCAATGGTTCTGGCAATCAGGCTCAGAAGAAGACACGCAGTTGACCTGAACGTCTGAAAGGGCAGAGGAGGGAGAAATGCTTCGTGCCAGCCTCTCCTAAGCCCTACGGCAGACTCACCCACACCCACGCCGTCTTTGACAAGTACTGAGCAGTGCTGTTCCCAGCAGCTACGGCAGAACTGGTGCTGGCAGGCCAGAGAGAGGAGGTTCTCCTTCCGCACAAACTGCATACACACTGCGCAGTGGTGAGGGGGATGGGCTGCGGCGACCTGGGAAGGGGCAGATCCACAAGTCAAAGAGGAGACTTCAGCTTCCGGAGGCCATAAGGGGTGCCTCGTGTGGCGATCCTGACCCTGACCCTGCTGCAAGTGCCAGAACTCAGCAGCAGTGCTGAACTCTGGGAGTACCAAGAGTTCTGGGCAGAAAGTGCCTATCAGGAGGGCTTCCTGAAGAAGGTGGCATATGAGCCAGGCTTGTAGAATCACTGGAATTCAGTGAGGCAGAGAGAACTTATAGCAGTTTAATAATGTCAGGCTGAAAAGCTCAGGATTTCAGAATTGTCACAGTCCTTGGGAGGTCATTCAGTCGAACCTCTTTTTTGAGAAACTACCGTGTTTCTTCGGTTGACTGGCCTGGTTCAGCACAGCACAGAGTTGCCCCTCAATAGGCACTACGGACCCAGTCATAAAAGGGTCTGAGGCTGGGTACACCTTCAAACAACCCACACCGCAGTTCTCCTTATTAAAGGCAGTGGGTTTTCCCACGCCAATATGCCCCAAATATAAAACACCAGAGCCTCTGCCAAGTTAGAACTCATCCTTAACACATGGAAGAGACACCACATACAGTTAATTTAGAGGGATGAGGAAGGCTCCTTTCATGCAAGAAACTCTTCTAGGCTGTGGGCAAACACCCATAAAGCTTGAGCTCCATAAGCCATGCCATCCACACAGACCGGCAGAGAGAGACTACCTGGGGACCCCCAGCCCAAGCCGCAAACCATGGAAAAGTCCACTACAAGTTTACATTGGGTTCTTGTTTGTTCAACTCGAGGAGAAGGACTGTACTTCCACTTTTATCCGTATGCGCCTGGAAACTTCCTAAGAGGCGGCAGAAGTTGTATGGTGATCCGAGTCCCCTTCTCCCTCTGATGGGCGCTTTGAACACGGCCCTCATTCATCTGACAAACGTCTGCTGGACTTCTAGATACACAGGAAATTGCTAGGCATTGTGGGCTATGGTTTCTATCCTTAAAGCGCTTACAGTCTGGAGAACTAAAATGACGACTGAATCACAATATACACGTTAACAGTTTAAAGCTACAACCAGAGGAGTTTGGACAACAGTGATCACAGGAGACAGGTTTTGTGAGAGACAGCTTGGATTTGGGTCTTTAAAACTGAGTTCCATACAGTAAAAATAAATTTTTTTTTTAAAAAAGTGAGTTTCATTCCCACAAGCAAAGATGGGGACAGGCTGTAAACATTCCAGGCCAGGGAGGACACAAGCAGAGGCAGAAAGACATGCAGGAAGCCTGGAACACGGAGGCCCCCGAAGGAACGGAAGGCGGGCTGCATGTAAGTGCAAAGATGACGGTGAGGCTGAAGAGGGTCCCAGGAGGGGCGACGGCGTGCTCCTCAGCTCTGAGGAAGCTGTGCAAACTATAATGCAAGCGACAGACTGCAGCCTGCACTGGAACAAACACCTTAGGCACGCCGCACTATAAACAAAGCGAGACGCTTTCAGTAACACTGGACAGCCACAAAGAGCCGCGTGCATGGGGAGAAGCCTTACTCAGGAGGGGACACTCACGTGCTTCGATGGGCTGGGCTGGACGCGGGCCTCCACAAGCAGCTGAGCAGAATTAGACTTGTACCTACAAAACAAAGGGCAGAAATGAAGGGAATCGGAAACTGAAGGCAAACATTTTTACCTCTGAACAAAGACACAAAAGACCGACCAGTGTGGCAGTCGCTCTAAAACGTCTCTAGTTCCACCTCACGTAACCAAGCTTCCTTTGCCCTTGTGCAAATATTTTTTCTTTCAACTTTTTAGGGTCTCAGTTGATATGAGAATTATAAACCTGCTTCAAAGGCACTGAACTGTAAGAAAAATACTCATGAAGGATCATTTCTGCTTTAAATTCCTTTCTGGAAAAAGAGGCAAACATCTCTATAGCTACAGAATAGGGAAGGATAGCTTAAGACAGAAAATGCCACGCATACTGCAAAACTGAAGAATCACGCCACATTTAAGAACCCAGTTCATCAGGGTGCACCACAGTGAAATGCCAAGCTACAAACTGGGAGCTAACTCAACTCCTATAGTGGCAAAGGATGGATATTCAGAATAAACAAAACAAAAACTCCTAAAAGTCCACTTGAAAAGACAAAATAATAAAAATGGCAAAAGAGAGAACAGGCTTTTCACAGAAGAGGAAGCACAAATGGCCACTAAACACATGAAAAGGTGCTCCACCTCCCAACCCATCCGGGACACTGAAATTAGAAACAATTAGACGCCATTTACACCCACCAGACTGTAAAACTTTAAGCGTGAAAGTATCAGGAACATGCGTACACCACTGGTGAGCACGTAACATGGAACCACCACTTCAGAAAACATTTTGGCGTTATCTAGTCGAGTTTTAGACAGCCCATCAACTTACTTTCTACTCTTGAAAAAAAATCTTATTTATTTATTTTTAGAGAGAAAGGAAGAGAGGAAAAGAGGGAGAAAAACATTGATGCATGAGAGATACACCTATTGGTTGTCTCTCACACCGCCCGCCCCCCCTCCCACCCCAACTGGGGACCTGGCCCACAATGTAGGAACTTGCCCCAACAGAGAATTGAACAAGTGACTGTTCACCTCACAGGCCCACGTTCAATCCACTGAGCCACACCAGCCAGGGCACACTTTCTATTCCTAACCCTACAAAACTTATGTGACACTAGACGTCACATACAAGAGATTTCAAAGCTGCATCATTTGTAACAGAAAAAAATTAAAAACAAAAAACAGTCCACAAAAAAAGACATACACACAAAAACCTGAATTCACACTTTGTTTTTTAAAGATTTTATGTATTTTATTTTTAGACAGAGGGGAAGGAAGGAGAAAGAGAGGAAGAGAAACATCCATATGTGGTTGCCTCTTGCGCGGCCCCTACGGGGGACCCGGCCTGCAACCCAGGCCTGTGCCCTGACTGGGAATAAAACTGGTGACCCTTTCGTTCGCAGGCCAGCGCTCAATCCACTGAGCCACACCAACCAGGGCTCTGGTTTTTTGACAAAAGGATGAAGAGGATGTCATAAAATGCAACTTGTTGGCGATTTAAAAAATTGAAAACACATACAGCATGATTATATGTCTGCAGAGTTCTAAAAACACACAAAACTAAAAGATACATAATTTATGAAAAAATAAGAAAATGATTAATACCGAATTGAACTTACTGATTGCTGTGGAGAGGAAGGAAGGGGGGTGGGCCAGACAGAAGTTACTGCCAGAGGTCAGAGGGTTTCTTATTCGAGTGGATGCTTAAGAACATTTGCTTTAACATTCTTTAATACCTACAGCCATCACACAGGTGTGTGTGCAAACACAAATTTTTGAAAAACCATTATTTCATAATAAAATTTTAATTCCTTCTGAAATGAAGTATGGCAAATACACTTAAAAAATAACCAATTATCATGTGACAATAAAAGTGCAATATGAAGCCCAGCAAATGCATTACCAAGATAACAAGAATATGAGTAGGGAAGAATTAAGTCTCAAATGTGTGGTCCTTATTCCACCTGCTCAGAATGCCTCGTCCAACTATTTTTATTCCTACTTCTCACATTAGTATTCTTCGTACCTTTAGTCATCCGATCTTCTCCATTCCCACATTACACTGAAGAGTGCGGACAGTGAGAGACACCTCGCCGCTGGAACCCGCGGTCCCAGAGTTAGGGCAGCAGTAACAGGGGTGCAGTGGAAGTTCACACGGAAGTCTATCTAGCTCCACTATCCAGCTCTTGTGCAGTTAGTGAAGGAGGGGCACATTTGCTCCTTTCTGGGTGGTATGGCTATCCCAGTGGTATTTAGCCTGGAGAAGGAAAGGCATGACCTTCCTCTGCAGTTACAGTGGAATCATACCACACAGAGAAAGTCCCACTGGAGTGTGAAAGTGCAGGAAGGTGGCGTTTCTCACCAGGGGAATCTGGTTCTTCAGGGGCTATTGGGCACTTTATGGAAACGTACTTTAAAAAAAAATTATTTATTTATTTATTTTTAGAGACAGGAGAAGGGAGAAAGAGAGGGAAACATCAACGTGCGGTTGCCTCTCGCACACCCCCCACCAAGGATCCGGCCTGCAACCTAGACATGTACCATGACTAGGATTTGAACCAGCAATCTTCTGGTTCGCAGGCTGGAACTCAAACCACTGAGCCACACCAGCCAAGGCTGGAAACATTTTTTATTTTAAGAATTTGGGGATACCACCACTACTGATTTGCAGTAGGTAGAGCCTAGGGGTTCTGCCAAACCGCCTACAATTCACAGAACATCGCCCCGCAAAAAAGAGTTATCTAGCCCAAAATGTCAATAGTGCTGAGGACAAAAAACCCTGAGTTAGACAGAAGCACACGCCCCTGGGGAGGGGGGGTCACCTAGGAAACGCCTCCACAGGACCAGGGGAGGAAAGACCCCTTTTCCTGACAACTTCCAGGGTACCCTGAGACTGCAAAGTCTGTGGCTCTGGTTCTGGAGGTGGGTGGTTAACTGGCCATCCATTCTCAAGGGAACAGTGGTATGTTGGGATGCAGCCAAGTGTAATCTAGCAGGGCACTGATTACAAAGTAAAAAGGACACAAAAAATTTGAACTTCACTGTCCAACAACAGGGGTTTGAAAAATGTATAACACCTATTAAAGAAATACTGTGCCAGCATTAAAAGTAGGATAGAAAGAATATGCTGAAAATACGGGAAAATGTTCCCACACACTGAGAAAAAGGGTGTGCAATAAGATCCACTGTTTTAAAACTATGAACACTGCAAGCACATACTCCAGAATGAAAACCACCACCATCACTGGGCGGGCGGGCACAGAGAGGACCTCTCCTCCCCCAAGCACCTTACCTGTCCAGTATCTCTGCAACTTGCCAGTGGAAATTAACTAATATAAGTTTAGCAACTGAATGAGACACCTAGAAAGAAAGAAAAAAATCAAATTGTAACTGTAGTTCCTTTCAGAGAGCTCCACCTTTTGAGAAATGCATACATTCACGTCTATAGCATGTCCAGGCTTGGTTTCAAATTCTTCATCTTGGTGCTCTGCTTTGACTTCCAAGTTCAGACTCTTATAACCTTAGAGATTTCCTAGATCTCTTTAATTTTCCTATCTTTGTTTTCATCAATGACTGTCCAAGAAATTAGTCTCAACATCCAATTTAAGCAAAACGGCTACGAGCTCCCTAGTGTAGTGTGTTCCCTCAAGCTGCCACAGGAGGCCACGCATGGGAAGTTTATTTCTTGTCAGGCCTGTTACTTGTAGAAAATCTTCAGGCTTGGAATTCTTATGTAAATCCAGCAAAACAAAACAAAACAAAACATGCTCCTGTTTCAAACCTTGAGTGCCTGGGATCCAGTGAGCCCTAATTGCAAGGAAAATTTAAAAGTCTGTAGGCAGCCTTTCTGGACACTCTCTTTTAAAGCACAGTGGTTATGGCCAAAGAGCCTCAGAAGGTGCTTTGAGGTAGCTAGTCTACTTCAGTAAATTTTCCTAAGGAAATGATAGAGGCTATGTGTACCACAGTCAGTAAAAAATTAAAAATAACCTAAATGCCCAACAAAAGGAAACAGATAAATAATATATGACAGATTCATGCAATGGACTACTACAGAGTCATTGAAAAGGATGTTGCAGAAGTAAGTGTGTGAATATGGAAAGAGGCTCGTATTTTAACGTTACATTAAAGAAGCCAGTAGTGAGACAGTATGTACATGTTATAGCCACCGCACCTTGTTAACAGGGGAAGTAAGCTACTTAGAAAACAAACTACCCGAGTGTCAGGACGGCGGGCGCGGCCACAGAAGACCAGGATGTGTCTGGACGCCTAGATCAGGCTTCCCAGAACGAGCATTACGCAGCATGAGGGTGCTATGACTCAAGGAGAAACAAGGGAGAAACAAGGGGCACACTTCAGGCTACGGAGCCAAGAGAACACACAGAACCTTGGTACTCTGCTCACTGGACCATATTTAGGAGGAGCGCCAAGGATCTGTAAGGTAGTGCATGCTGCTCCACAGGTAAGAACTGCAAGGGGGAAGACACATGTGACCAACACGTGATGCCTGCTCCTAGAGGTCAGGTCACTCCTGAAAGGAGACAGATGCTCCCCCACTAGTCAATGGCATGTTCCAGCGCGCAGTGTCAAAACAAAGGCTGTGCCTTAAGTGCCTGCCTGCCTGCCTGTCCCAAAGCCCAGGTACATCTGGAGAAAACCAAGGACTCAAGACAGCTTATTTCACTAACAATGGGGGACCTCACTTCCCTTCCAGGAAAGGCAAGAGGCACCTGACGCATGCACATTGGTATAGGATTTTCTTCTTGAGGCTCGCAGGGACTTTGGGCCTGGGACTCATGAATTATAGTTAACATTTCTTTTAACCATGGCTATAACAAAACTATTCCTCCACAACAGACCACTACCACAAAATGAAAAGAGACAAAACATTTGGTTTAAACTTTGAAGGACTGTCTGAATGGAGCTTTTACTACAAATATGTTTTTTAAACCCTGATAGTAATACTGCTTAGGAAGAGCTCTTCACTGGATTCTTTTTTGCCATCTCTTACCCAATGGGACTCTGTCAGCCTTACACCCACTGCTCTCTGTTCTGACTTCTAAATGTCTCACCACGCAGTGGCTACCAGGTCCTATCAAAGGTACGGAGCCACACAGGAAACCCAGAGGATTCCTGGCCATGCCTGGCAGCCACCACCCCTTGGCACCACAGGTGGCTCAGGTGAAGCCTCTCAGGTGAGAACAGGGCTCAGCTGCTCTCACAGATCTACAGAGTCCAGAACTGGACTGGTCACAGGGTGGCCACTCAGTACATGCGGATAATTAAATCCCATCATGCCTTTCATCTGTGTGTGTTCCAAATGGAATTTCCCCACCTTCCTGAAGAAGGCGAATTTAACACTACACTGGTCTGAGCACACCACCTCAACCACGCTAACGGCAGCAACAGAGCCTCCGCACTGCACACGGGGTGCAGCTCTGCTGACAATGGAAATTTTACTGACCTCTAAGTCCATTAACGCCCAGCTCAGAATATCCCAGTGGAGCTGAGCTTTGCTGAGAACAGATAATGTTAAGAGAGGATGCATCTAGCACTTTATAAAACTGACAATGGAGTGACGGGAATCTGTTCTCTTAGTCCCAACAGCCAAAGGACACACCAGTATAAACAAGATGGCAGGCACACACGTGTCAGCTGCACGCACTTCAGCAGCCTTCTGCAGGAGGAACTACTGTGGTCCACACGTCACAGAGGGGGATGAGAACGGCCCATGATGACATCCAGTGGATGTCATAGAAACCTAAAGGAATTCTCGGACCATTCATTTAAGCAAAATGCAGTGTGACTGCACCTTGCCCAGTAACAAAAAAACACCAGAAATCTGTAAGGAAGTCAGGTTCCAAAAGGCTCTCTGAGCAAAAGAAGCGCAGGCGCAGAGGAGGAGCACCTAGAAAAATTTATGCTCAAAGTGGTTTCAGCAAGGATGCCACCCCCTCCCTGATTTGGGTCTTAAGAGAGAACTGACTATACCCGTCCCAACACTGGCCCCCAGCAACTGTAGAGGAAACGACCTCACGTGATTTGGGGGCAAAAAAGGGGGGCAATATTTAGGTCACTTTTAGGTCAGGTGGGCCAGGACAAACATTGTGAATGATATTTAAACATGAAAATAATCTGTCTTTCTCAGAGTGTAAATAGCTGGGATCTCAGGAAATAAGTACCTGAGTATTCACACCATTATTGTTCAAAGAGCTCAGCAATCCGTTCTGAATCTATTAGTCAACACTCCACAACTGGTGAAAGTCTTTCACTCTTCTGTGTTCAATTGTGGAAACAATAATCTTTCAGCCAAATCAAAATGAACTCTTGCTGATCTGTCTGGATCAAGAAACTAACCTGTTAGTAGTTAGGGTTATGTACCGTGACCCTTGAGCAACACGGGTTTGAACTGCACAGGTCCACTTATATGTGGGGTTTTCAACTGACCTGTGGAGTTCAAACCAGTGCAGGTACAGCCCTGGCTGGTGTGGCTCAGTAGATTGAGTGTCAGTCCGTGAACTGAAAGGTCACTGGTTTGATTCCCAGTCAGGGCACAGGCCTGGGTTGCAGGCCAGGTCCTCAGCTGCGGGAGTGTGTGAGAAGCAACCATGTATCTCTCACACATCAATGTTTTTCTCCCTTTCCTTCTCCCTCCCTTCCCCTCACTCTAAAAATGTAAATAAATAAAATCTTAAAAAAAAAACAACAAAAAAACCCAAACCATGTAGGTATAGTGATTTTTGACTGTGCAGAGGCTGGTACCCCTAACCTCCTTGTTCAAGGGTCAGCTGTATCATCAAAAAGGAGTTATAATGAAAAAGTCAAACCTTTTCCAAAAGGAAAATGGGTCCAGGATGGTAATCACGCAAAGCCAAAAAAGGCTAATGACTTAGGAAGGAACACATATGACCATGATACATTCAAGATAAATGTGCAGTTCTACAATACTAACACGTAGTAAGATACAAGTCTTATTTATTTGAGTCCTTTTTCTACTTCTAGAAAACATTGAAGAAAAGACTAAAAACTAAGAACTAAGAAGTTTCTTATATAACGATTTGTAGTCCCAAGGTAATTACTCACAGATTAATCTGAGCCTTTACTCAAAAAGACAGAATCATTAAGAGTCCACCATTCTCCCCATCTCAGGGGCCAAAGGGGGCCCTTCTCTAAAAGGGTATGGGTCCCTACTTCCAGCATGCCTGTGCGTCTCATCCCTGTTTGCACTGCAAACCCTAGATTGGTGAGATCTGTCACTTTGGGCTTTCACATAATGTTGAGTTAAGGACAGTTACAATAAATTTAAAACAAAGACAAGCTGTTTTGCTATTCCTTCCCCCTCAAAAAAAAATCATGTTAAACTACATTTAAAGCTATTCTCAAGAATTGTGTTTCATAATTTGTATATAATACTTTAGAAAGTTTAGTGCATCTGCCAAAAGCAGAAATAAAAGATTTTAATTCAAATTGGTTCATAATTTGACAAGACGTTGATTCAACCACTGAATTTCTTTTTTTTTTTTTAAAGATTTTATTTATTTATTTTCAGAGAGAGGAGAAGGAAGGGGAGAAAGAGCAATGTATGGTTGCCTCTCACATGGCCCTCACTGGGGACCTGGCCTGCAACCCAGGCATGTGCCCCGACTGGGAATCGAACCAGGACCCTCTGGTTCCCAGCCCGCGCTCAATCCACTGAGCTACACCAGCCGGGTCTCAACCACTGAATTTCAATTTGGAGCTGCCGACAGTGGATACACCAAGGTATTCTTTGTATATACACACCAGGCAATGTAAATTCCCTTTTGCCAAATTCAGCAAACATTTCGCATGCATTATCCTGTTGGTAGAATCTGACACATTCCCTCTGCCTTAACAGCCCTCTTGGTCCCTGTGATGAGTCTCCTGCAGCACCTGTTCAGGTGCAGGCATACCTCGTTTTACTGCGCGTTGCAGGTATTACATTTATTTTTTACAAACTGAAGGTTTGTGGCAACCCTGCATCAAGCAATCTATTGGTGCTATCTTTCAGATGATGGTTAGCATTTTTTAGAAATAAAATACTTACACTTTTTAAAAGACATAATGCTACTGGACCCTTACCAGACTACAGTATTGTATAATAACTTTTATAGGCACCGGGAAATCAAAAACTGTGTATGACTCACTGTATTGCAGTACTCGCTTTACTGAGTTATCTCGAAGCAAACCTGCAATGTCTCCAAAGCACGGCTGTACTCAGAATGTGCTCTTCCCTCGGAATGCCCACCTGGGTGCATGGGGAACCTCACTCCCACAGCCTTCCGAACGAGAACCCCTGGCCTTTTCCTCTGCCTCACTCTTCCTTACCACTGCACCCTCACCCACCATCACTACTCTACTGCCCAGTCTCAATCCTGCCTCTCCAAGCACTCCCATCAGAAAAGCCTTACTGCCCTGGTTGGTGTAGCTCAGTGGATTGAGTGCCAGGCCGTAAACCAAAGGGTCGCCTGTTCCATTCCCAGTCAGGGCACATGCCTGGGTTGCAGGCTGGGTCCCCGGATGAGGGCATGCAAGAGGCAACTGATCAGTGTGTCTCTCCTTCTCTCCCTCCCTGCCACACCCTATCTCTAAAAAGTAAAATATATAAAATCTTAAAAAAAAAGAAAAAAGGAAATAAGGTAATATTATGAATAGTCTAATAAATTTGGTATCTTAGATGACACTGACAAGTTCTCTGAAAAAATACTTAACAAAACTGACACAAAATTAAAAAGAACAACTGAATTCTGTATCTATTAAAGACACTGAACTTGTGATAAAAAAATTTCTCACCAAATTCCACGCCCTGATACTTTTACTGTGAATTTTACTTATGTAAGAGCAACAACAATCTTACATAAATACATTTGGAAACTACAGTAAGAAGGAATACTATTTACAAAGTCATTTTATGAGGTTAACAGAACCTTGATACAAAGAAACATGACAAGAAAAACAAAAAGCAAAACAAAACAAAACTTACACCAGTGTCTCCTGTGAACAGAGACACAAAAACCAATCCAAATATTTTAGTGAATCAAATCAAGCAATATGGAAAAAGTACAAGGTATCATAATCAAGTGAGGTTTATCCCAGGAATGGAAGGCTGATTTACCATTTGAAAACTCTTGATGTAATTCACTGAATTAACGAAATAAAGGGGAAAAACACAAATAATCATTTTAGCAGATGCAGAAAACCCAAGGACAAAATTCAATATTCCAATTCTCACTAAATCAGAAACAAAAGCGAACTGCCTGAATCTAACATAGGTCACCTGTGAAAGCTGTCACACTCAAGTGATGAAATGGTGAGTCCCGAGACCAGAACAAGGGCATGGGTAACCACTCACCATCTCATTAACATTGCACGGCAGACCCCAGCCAGCGCAATAAAGCAAGGGGGGAAAAGACATAAAAGGTAGAATAAAAGATTGGAAATGAAGAAGCAAACCTATCTCTATTCCTAGATAAAATGACTGTTCATGCAGAAAATCCTTATTTTTTTTTTTAAGATTTTATTATTTTTAGAAAGGGGAAGGGAGAAGCGAGGGAGAAAACCATCAATGTCTGGTTGCCTCTTGAGCAGCGCCCCCCACCAACCCCACTGGCCCCACCGGGGACCTGGCCAGCAACCCAGGTATGTTCCCTAGCCTGGGAATTGAACCAGCGACCCTTTGGTTCACAGGGCCAGCACTCAATCCACTGAGCCACACCAGCCAGGACTCCTGCAGAAAATCCTTAAAAAATCTATGACTTCTAGAGCTAATAAATTTAGTAAGGTAACAAAATATAAGGTCAAAAGACAAAAATCAAATGTATTTCTATACAGCAGCAAATGAAAACTAAAATGCTAAACAAGCAAAATGTATTTTTTTTTAAAGATTTTATTTATTTATTTTTAGACAGAAGGGAAGGGAGGGAGAAAGAGAGGGAGAGAAACATCAATGTGTAGTTGCCTCTCACATGGCCCCCACTGGGGACCTGGCCTGCAACTCAGGCACGTGCCCTGACTGGGAACTTGAACCGGCGACCCTTTGGTTCGCAGTCCGCCCTCAATCCACTGAGCCACACCAGCCAGGGCAGCAAAATGTATTTTAATAATACATTTTATTTTACTCAGAATCTCTGAAATACTATTTCAACATGTACTCCACAAAAAATGAATTATGTTACAGAACGTAAGTCTTCAAAGTCCATTACATACCAATATTAAAAGGTCACATTTCAAATGACCAGTGGCTACATGTGGCCATATCTACCATACTGGGTAACAATGCTAACAGACTAAACGCAGCAATTAAAATTAGTTGGGTTTTTGGTACAAATTAACAGTTGACCCTAAGATCTGTGGTACTCGAGAGAACCCAGAATATTCGAAGCAATCCTGAAGAAGAACAAAGCTGGAGGACTAACAGCACCTTGACTTCAGGACCCACTACAAAGCGAGAGTGGTCAAGGCAGTGGGGCTTACGGACAGACGTACAGACCCATACAAGAGAAGGGGTCCAGAAGTAAACCCATACATTCATGGTTAAATTTCAACACAGGCACCAAGGCAATTCAAAGAAGGAAAGGACAGCCTTTTCAAAAAATGGTCCTGGAATATCATTACACAATACAAACAAAACACGGAACACAGATGCTTCCTTCATACCACACAAAAATAAACTCAAAACAGTTCACAGATTTAAATGTAAAAATGAAAAGTATACAACTTCTAGAAGGAAATCTCTGTGACCTGGTTTAGGCAAAGATTTCTTAGCTATAATAATGAGAGCACAATCCTTAAAAGAAAAAAAATCGAAAAATTGGACTTCATCAAAATAACTTTTACTCTTCAAAGACATTAAGAAATGGAACAGAAAAGACAGAGACTGGGAGAAAATAATTGCAAGTTATTTATCTGATAAAGGACTTAATTCAAACTGTATGAAGAATTCATGCAACTTAATAAGACAACCCTAATTTTTTTAAGTGGGCAGAAGAGTTGGACAGGTCACCAAATAAAAGTATGAATAGCAAGTAAGCATAAGAAAAGATCCTCGCTGTCATTAGGGAAATGCAAAATTAAAACCACAAGATACCACTTCACACTCACTAGAATGATTATAATCCAAAAGACTGACAAGCCAAGTGACAGTAAGGATGTGAAGAACCCTTCTTTAATGCTGGTGGGGTGTAAAATAGCAGTGACCTTGGAGAACAATTTGGCACTTTCTTAAAATGCTAAACATATACTTACCATCTGACCTATACCAATCCCATTTCTAGATATCTATACAAAAGAAATGAAAATATATGTCCATATAAAGCCCTGGGCAAGAATGGTCATAGCAACATATTTCATAATAGTCAAAAAACTGGAAACAACCCAAATATCTATCAACTAATGAATAATGGATAAACAAAATGTGGTATATCCATACAATGGAAAGTCATTATTCAACAATAACAAGTGAAGCACTACTGACCTAACACAATATGAATTTTAAAAACATTATACTAACTGAAAGAAGCCAGACACAAAGAACTACATATTGTATGATTTCATTTATATGAAATTTCTAGAAAAGATAAAAGCTACAGACAGAAAAATGGTCTAGTTCCCTGGGGCTGGGAGTGGGGACTGACTACAAATGGACACGAGGAAACTTTTTTAGGTGATGAAAATGTTCTACAACTCGAACTGTCGTGATAGCAGCACAGTTGCACGAATTTACTAAAACTCATCTTACATGTTAAAATGGATGAATTTAATAAAATGTAAGTAATACTTCAATAAAGTTATATAAAAATAAATTGATGGATAGTATATGATAAAGCAAATGTAGCAAAAACCTAGCAATTATATAATCTAGATGACAGGAATATAGATGCCCACTGTACAATTCTTTAATCTTCTTTGTATGCTTTAGACTTTTCATAATAGATGTCAGGGGAAAGTTTGCCACATTTAATTCAATGGCAATCACTTGCATTAACAAATGTCACAGTAAAGAAAAGACTGACCCTACTGTGACCTTCCAGTTACTCCTCAAAATGAAAAACTCCCCTTCAAGAGTTTTAACATAGTTTTGACCAAAGGTTAGCTGATTACACAACGTGAGTTTTTAAATAAATAGATAAAACTGCCACAGAAGTCTGTAATGCTTATCACCTACCTCACATTGCTCTCCTGACCTCGTGGACTAAGCCTTCCTAGTGTTGGACCAGATGCTCTGCTCTCACCCTGTCAGCTCCTTAAATATTGCTGTCTGCACGGTAGAGCTCCCAGGCCTGCCTCTAACTCACTGGCCAGCCTCTGAGCAATCACATTCCTCTGAAGCCTTGGTCAGTGTAAATATGAGCCCCAAAGAATCCCTCTCTTATTTTTCCTGAGCTGGAATAGGTGGGAAAAGAGATGAGATGTGGTACAGAGTTCGTCCCTGAGAGGTCCAGAGAAGGCTTTCACAGAGTCAAAGATGGGGTCAGAGGCTAACCGCAGCCCATCGACCATGCTCATTTTCTCTCTCCTGGTGCCCTCAAACCTGACCCTTAATGGGCCTCTGGGCGAGCTTCCCCTCCAGCTTGAAAAGACTGCGGTGTCACCTGTTGTCATTTACCCTAGACACTGCTCTGCATTACCAATCCGATCTGGCTTTGTTTTGCCATAGCATTTACAACCTTAATACCCTCAGATGGTTCCAGATCTTTATTTCAGAGAGCAGCACTCAGCTACATGCGTGTCAAAAAGAATTTTGCTTCTGGTCAGTAGTATTTCCCAAAGGTTGTAGGCAAACATTTTATGTCATCCTAAACAGGCTCCCAAACACGTCCAGTAGTTACCACCTGTACATAGATACCTAACGGAGCAGATCGATGCTAGGGAGTCAAGTTCTCCTGTTTTAAAAAAAAATGAAGAATGAAGTGGCCCTGGCCAGGAAGTTCAGTTGGTGAGAGCGTCACCTCCATACACCAAAGTTGCGGTTCAACCCCAGTCAAGGCACACACACAGAGTCAACCAATGAATGCATAAATAAGTGAAATAACAAATCAATGTTTCTCTCTCTCTCAAATTAATTTTTAAAAACTTAAAGAATGTAGTAAATGTGCCACACAATTCTATCCCTGTTTCCTAAGCAGGGGTGAGGGAGGGAGACAGGTTAGGGGTGGGGGCCAGGGGAAATCCAGGCTATGGGCCAATGATACTAAGTGTTTATGAATGCTTTAGTGGCTGTTACCAGCAAGCAATTCCTCACAACGTGGTTAAAAGCACACAAGTCCACAGCATTTCATTAGCTATGCTGGAGGCATTTTTTCCTACGGTCTAAGTGCTTCAGAGACTAGAGAAATGAAATAGTATAAACATCAAACTGCTAGCTTAGAATGGAAGCCACCTTGGTAAGGTAAAACTTCTGAATTTGTGTGGCTTCTGAGCCACTCATTAGCAAGAGACAGCTGAAGGATTTCGGAAGCTGGTACAAGGTAACTCCAGAAGCAATTCGGTTTTCTGCACAATCTGGTTAACAGCTCCTACTGTAGCAATTCTGTGACTTGCTGCCCCGATCTGTTTCAACGTTACTGTATGTCTTTTCTCCGTTAGGTCCATAAGCAGAAAGCACTGTGGTAAAACAGTTTTTCCAATCATAGGTCTCCAAGTCCACCTGAAGTTTGTTAGTAAATGAGCCACAAATTTCTTCTCTGGTTTCCACCAAACCCACCCCCATCACCCACCCCTCAAAAAAGTCAAGTTTCTATCCGAATTTTATATTAATCATTGGAACAAATATTTCTTGATTTCCTGACCACAAAGAACTTGAAATACCAGAGGAAGATAAACTCTGCTACTGAAGGAAACAGTAAATACAACATTCTGGACCCTGTCTACTACACAGCCAACATCCATCTTTGAGGAAAAACGTTTTGAGAATTTCAGGAAATTTAACAGTTGCTACTTGACATCCCAGAGCACTTGAAGAGTATATATTTATTATTCAAAATAATACAAAGAACTGGCTAAATTTATATAAGGATCAAGGCACATACTGAACAGCCTCTGCTTCTGACAATAGTTCCCCAAGGAAACCCATGAGCATGATCAGTTGCTTCTTCCTCTTTTTAGTTTCCTATAGCTGGGTCACTCTGTCCAGCCCTCGGGAGCAAGTTAGCAACACAGCTTGCAAACAGATTTCTCCCCCAGAGAAAAGAAATCCAACAGCCCACCAAAACTGTCACCAGCCCTTCCCACACTTACCAGTGCCATAGGGAGGATGCAGCTGATGGCAGTGAGCATCAACGGCCTGAAAAAATACAGGTGGTAGTTTCAATTTTTATTTAGAATTCTTACTTGCCAACTGCCTGAAATCTTCTAAGGCTACACGAATGAGTCTCCATGCCTCAGCCTGTGTTAAGCCACTTTGTGGTCCAATGACATTTGTTAACACTAGCAGTCATTCGCTTCACAGCAGAGATGAAGGAAAGGAGCGAATTACTACGGGCCAGCTTCAGGGCCTGGGGTAGGAAGGGAGGTGATACAGAAAAACTAGCCTATTGAAATCAAGATGGATGAATTCAAGTCTTAAGGGATCAAGGGTGAGGCAAGAAGGAACTAAAGGGATAAAAGGAAAAAACAAGGTTAAAGCAGAGACAAAGGAGTAAGTGAACACCTACTAGAATGGGGCAAAACCAGCAGCAGTGGTGTTGGTAGTGGTCCCAGAGGGCCTCTGACCTTACGCAAGACTTACCCCTAAAGTCTAAATTAAGTGGTAGGCCTTCACCTCTCCCACACTTCACACCTACATACTCTCAAGCCTTTCTAAAAGGTCAGCTCTCTGGCACCTGATCATAACTCTGCTTCCTTTCACTTTTTATTTAAAGGTCTCTGTGTAGGAAGGGCTGACATGTAATCGAGGCACCCCCATGTTATACGTGCTTTAAAAAAATGATTAATAAATACAAATTTGAAATCTTCTCTCCAGTCTAACCTTCAGTCCTATTATGATCTCTGGTCAGTAAATTCACACCAAAAAAACCCTAGGCCTAGTTTTTTACGCAAAGCACGACAGCAAAAATATAAAAATCAGCATTCCTTGACCATGAGGGCACTTCTTATGAAAAATTCCAAGCATCTACAACAATGAAGAGTGTGATGAAACCCATGTACCCATTACCCAACTCCAACATCAACTCATGGCCAGGCTCACTGTATCTGCACCTCCCCTATTCCCTACCCTCTAAATTATCGTGAAGTAATTGTATCTCAGCCAGCATATCTTTTAGGGTGCATTTCAATGAAAATCCTCTGGGAAGTACTTAGTACAAAATGCTGGTTACAGCCCCTTTTAGAATTCTAACAATTTTCCAGGTGGTTGCCATATAGGCACGATGACCATCATTTCTGCAAACCAAGGAGTTGCTATCTAATGAAGTGCACATAGTAGGACTAAGAGCCAAGTCGCCTACCATGCTCCTGCAGCCACAAGCCCATCTTGTCCAAAAATGATTTCAAACAATGCTCTGTCTATTCCAGCTCCTGCTACTATGAAGAGAGGCAAAGGAGAGCGAATACCAAATACTACCTAGGCAGCACCATCCAAGTCCCGCCTCCAGAGGCTAGCACGCCTTACTGACAAAGCCACAGACTCCAACAGCATGTTTTAGAACACAGCTACTGACTGCCATCCTTAGCGCTCAGAACACATAATGTTACTTTTATAACCTTTCTGTTCATGTAAAGCTCCATCAGAATGGAAGCTCCTTGAGTATGCAGATTTTTAAAAACAATTTCCTCCTCTGCCACATCCAACCACTAGGAATAATGCCTGTGCTGCCTGCCTGTCTCCTGCGGTCCAGTGTGAAGTCACTACACGTCCACACCCTCCTCCTAGCCCAGGCAGACACCAAGGTCTTCCAAGCCCTCAGAGGATGCAGGAAGAGGCCAGTACAGCTCTTGTGAGGAAGGTTTAAAAAAAAAATGGATGGAGGGCCAAGAGGTCTTGTGTGGGTTGCAGGAAGGACAGAGACGCTGACAGGTTTGAGGAGGCAAAAATCAAACATCAGTCGGGGAGGGGAGCAACAGGGAGATGTTCAGGCTGGAGAAGCCACTTTTAAGTTTTTCAACACAGTAAGATAAAGTGGCGCTTTCAGTGCATATATAAGAAAAATATGAAATAGAAGTAGAAAAAGTTTTACTTATTTACACCTCCTCTTTCACCATTCTAAAAAAAGAAGGGGGCAGAAACTAAAGGCAAAGGGACGTTTAAGTTATTTTATGGCAGAGATTAAACTACTTCCCCGCATAATTTTTAGCATCTATCTAAAAGTTAAAACAACAGAAGACTCAGAAAACACTTGTTTATTGGGAACCAACAAATTCTTAACCTATTCCAATTACCAATGAACAAAGAAAATCAAATGCTTCATAAAAAGCACTTTGATGAGAAATAACAACACTGCCACACCATTCTTTCCCCCAACCCCCACCCTCCCAGTCTTCCTATCCAGAAATCTCTACCAGTCATTTTTCTAGGTTCCTCTGGTTTTCCCCAACATCACTGAGCATGCCCATAATTCTCTACCAGACAGAGTTTACTTGTACCACTTACTACCTCCCCCTTCCAAGCCCAACTTTTTAACGTTTAAATCACTATTTTCAGGTCCTCTGTCAATTACTTTTGTACCTTTAAGGCCTTGTTTACAGGACCAGAATTGCAATTTTCTTTCTTATGCTTCAAACGCCGCTCAAAAGAGAATCTCCAAACATTATCTCAGTCGTTGCCAATTATTCATACTTGTGACACATATGCATGAGCTTTATATCTGGCTCACCACTTTTTTGTGTAATTTTTTTGTTTTGTATGGGAATTCTAATGCCCTCATCCCCTGTAAAGATTTCTATGGTTTCTTCACCATATCCCAACCATCTTTCACTGCATTCTGCCTGTTGCTTGGAATCTACCCCATTCCTATTCCTGAAGAAGCTTTTCTTGGATCCCAGCAAAATTCTGTTCAAATGTGGGCTGACTGCTTTGCACACCTATTGTACCGGTGACATCATGAGGCTTTTCAGTGGACTACCAGATTAGTTCAACCATTTCTTGAATTATTTATTTTCTTCTCTTTTGATTTTCATTTGCAAGTAAATATATCAGAAAAGTTACAAGGGAAGTAAGTATAGAAGTCCTTGATGTCTGACAATGAGTTTACTTTGGAATGACAGAATTCTAGGTTCAAAACCATTTTCCCTCAGGACTTTGAAGACTGTTGCTGCTGAGACACCCAGTTCCCATTTCTCTTAGAAGATCGGTGTATCTTTATGGAAACCTTTAGGGTTTTCTGTCTATCCTTGTTTTTCTGAAATACCACAGCGACGATTCTGGGGGTGGGTCTTTATTCTCTGGGCAATGGGTAGACCCTTTCAATACGAAGACAACTACTGTCTTTAGTTCCTGGAAGTTTTCTTCTTCTTACAGTTTTTAGTGTTTTCCTTCTCGCAATCTTTTGTTCTCACTTCCCAGAAATCCTAATAGATGCTGGATCTCTAGATCAATCCTCTGTCTCTTTTTTTCACTTGTTCTTGCCTGTACTGTGGCTTTATATTGAGAGATTTTCTTGATTTTATCTTATCTACCACCTACAGAATCTTTTTGAACTTGGCAAATCTATAATTCATTTTCACAAGTTCTTTCTGATTGTTCTTTCCCGATGGCCTCTGTTTTATAGATGCCACATCTTCTTGAATATTTTGGAGAATACTAAATAATGTGTTTTTAAAAATGAGCAAACTTATCTAATGGTCTGTTTCCCCTAAGGTCAATTTTTGTTTCTCTCTCATTTTGCATGTTTTCCTCAATGTCTGGTGATTCTTGGTTAGCCGTTCACATTAGAAAAACTAAGGGACACCAAAAAAAGAATGAAATACTGATACATGCTACAACTTGGATAAACCTCAAAAACATTATGCTAAGGGAAAGCAACCAGACACAAAAGGTCTCATACGTTGTATGATTTATATGACACTATAAAGTAAGTACATCCACAGAAACAGAAAGCAGATTAGTGATTGCCAGTGCCTGGGCAAAGTGGAGAGTAAATGCCTGCTGGGTACCAGGTTTCCTTTTGGGACATTAGAACCAGATGAAGATGACGGGTGCACGACACTGCGAGTGTACTAAACGTCACGGGATCGTATACTTTCAAATGGTTCATTTTCGGTGACTATTACAGTTTAAAAAGGTGAGGGAGGGAGACTGTGTGCGTGTGAGGAAAACAAACCCTAACTCTGTGTGTGTGAACAGAGCCCGTGAACGGGCAGGTTTTTCTTTAGGATGACCCATCAACCTCAAGGGCCTCCAAAACCACTGACGAGGTCAGCCAAACCTGACATGCTCTAAGAGCCCCACTTCTCCCGCCGTTGCTCTAGTTCGTAAAAATAAGGAGACCGTTCTGCCCACAGACAAGGGAGGGGCTGGGCCGACTTCTACATACACACATTTACTTAGTCCCTGCCATGTGCGGGGATCCCTTCCACCCTTTGTCAGTCATACCAGGGCCCACAGCCTCTGCAAAGATCTGCTAGACAAACTGGTTTGCATGTACAATGACGTCCCCACAACCTGTTCTCTTTGTTATTATACGTTTGTAACAGGTATATGCCTTTTCTTTCATTTTCATATTTAAAAATGGAGGAGCACCCCATATTTACCTAATGCTCTTTAATAATTTCTCTCTCCCTGCCTTCCGCAACTCTCCAGGTAAACCACTGATTTACTTTCCTTTACAACAGATTAGTTGGCATTTTCAAGAATCCTGTATAATTGAAATCATAAAGTGTTTACTCTTTGCTCCCCCCGAGTCCTCTCATGCAGCATAGTTATTTTGAGATTTATCTATGATGCTTATATAAGCAGTTCACTCTTTTTATACTGCTAAGAATATGTTGTTCTACGGGCATGCCACTATTTGTTCATTCATCTGTTCATGAATATTTGGGTTGTTTCCAGTTTTTGGCTCTTGCATTAATAAAACTGCTACAGACGTTTGAATACCAGACAAATAAAAACAAATGGAGGGGGCCATGAGGAGTATGGCTCTGACTGCTGGGCATCGTCCCGCAAACCAAAAGGTCACCAGTTCTATTCCTGGTCAGGGCACCTGCTTGAGTTGCAGGTTTGGTCCCCAGTTGGGGCAGGTACAAGAGGCAACCCATCGATGTTTCTCTCCCTCTCTTTCTCCCTCCCTTCCCCTCTCTCTAAAAAGAAATAAAATCTTTAAAACAACAACAAATGAACGGAGGACAAAGGTATATGAGGGCAGCCAACCATTTTGAAGCAATGTCAATAAGCTAGCAAAAAGATTTGACTGTGCTCTACTACAGTGTCATTAAATTCACAACTTTCAAAACATTCACATTGTATTTATGATACAGATACTATCAGTCATTTTTACAGTTACTCATTACAAACATGAACATAACTCCTTTTACCTTGATAATCACTGAACTATGAAAGTACATTTGGACATCAAAAATATTACAGGAAACCTACCCAACTCTCCAGTAATTGGGTAGTAGATATCTATTCCCACTTTGGTTACAAAACTAGTACTCCGAATGCCAGACACAGCCTTTCAACAGCCAAAGGAAGGGCGCACTCCTCCCTCCTCACTTTGATAACCCGAATCGTTACACAATATTTTTTTGTACTTCCACGTGAATGTAATACAAAACACCCCATCTCACCTCTGAAGAGTCTGTTTCATTACATCTGCATGAAGTTCAGGCTCCTGTATCAGAATTCCCAAAACGAATTCTGACATGCACCCCAAGCTGGGAACCACACATCCATCAGGCATATCCCATCTCTACTTAGGAATCAGCTGGCTTCACAGAAGCTCTTTGACAAGCACGTCCTCTATTTATAAATGGGAGCATACAGAAATAGAGCTCTGGGGTAACTGTCACGTTTTGCATTTATTGACTGGGCTTACACAACCAGTTCAACAATGAGCAACACTTACTAAGAACAAAACACAACCAGTCACTTTGGTAGGTGCTATTATGAAAAGGAAAAAATGTTGGCCTCCATCTCAAAGAGTTCAAGCCCTGCTTTACAAACTACTAATGTGCAGTAAGCCCAAGCACACACCAAGAAACATGCACACAGTGGTACAGAGACAAGAGTGTCCAACTCTGCCTCGGGATCAAAGGAGGGCTTCATGGGAGAAGGAGTCAAGGGCAAATCTTCAGTTTCCAGTTTAGATAGAAAATCCAGGAAGGAAAAGATTAATGGCATTGGAGTTCTTTCTTATAAAAGGAGGCAAGGCTACATACAGATGTTGAGAGCATTGAAGAGACTGGTAAAAGCCTACAGTAAGGGATAAACAAGAATGGGTAGAGCAAGTACTGGCCAGGAAAGAAACTGTTAGTCAAAAAGAGTGACTTCCCCAGATACAGGGACTACTCTTTATTCACGGTTATAAGAACAGCTTTGTTCTCCTGTTAAAATCTTCAAACAAGCCCTGACTGGTGTAGCTCAGTGGACTGAGCACGGGCTGCGAACCAACCAAAGGGTCGCTGGTTCGATTCCCAGTCAGGGCACATGCCTGGGTTGCAGGCCAGGTCCCTGGTGGGGGTCATGTGAGAGGCAACCACACATTGATGTTTCTCTCCCTCTCTTCCTCCCTCCCTTCCCTTCTAAAAATAAATAAATAAAATCTTAAAAAAAAAATCTTCAAACAAACCTCTCACTCATCCTGCCTGTATTTTTCTCTATTTATGGTTGATAACTTGTAGTTATCACAGTTAAACCATTTCACGTTTATAAAGGTTTGTGATAGTTCAAAGAAAACCTTATAAATTCTTAGAATTCATGTCAGTTTATCAAGCCACAGGGCAGACACATTTCAGAAGGAGCAACGTAAGACACTTTTGCTGTCTCACTCTGTATTTCTCAAATCTTTCCTACAACTCTTCTCTCTTTTGGGCAGAGAAAGCTAATCCTTTACATTTTTCCTGGAGTAGTAGGGGCAAGGACAAAGTAAAAAACAGAGAGAGGAGAAAGTGAGAGAGAGCAAGTGCACGCACGCATGCACACCAGGGAGACAGAGCTAGAGACAGAGAAAGAGTTAAAGTTGGGGGGGGTGTTGCTCAATAACAAGGATCCCAAAATCAACTAAACATTTCATTAAGTAGTGCTCTCAACGCAAAGAACAAGATCAAACACCATAGCAAACCAGAAATGTAGGAACGACAGACAGGCTAAATATATCCCTGTATCTTTTTCTTGGTCCCAATTCAAAATTCAGTTTGCACAATTTTTACTTTTCTTATTAGTGAGCCCCAGGAGAAGGGCACCAGAAGCTCCAGATGAAGGCAAAAGAATCCCATGTACACGACCCAAATACTGCATGCACACTAGGAGGCATCGGTCAGCAGTGTGTCACCTAGAGCCTTCCTCCATGGGGCTCCTACTCCACGACTCAAATGGCACAACCCTATAAAAGCGTTTTAAGGAACCCCAGCAAACATGTGAAAACGATATTCCCACTGTTCTGCTCTTGCCCTGCTTCCACCATAACTTCAGCATTTATTTGAATACTAGTGTGCCAGGCACCTGACATGCATTATCTCATTTAATGCTCTAAAGGAGATATTATCATCACTATTCCGTAGATGAGAAAACTAAAATATAGAGATATTGAGAAAGTTGCCCAAGGTAACATTATATTAAATGGCAGAAAAGGGACTGAAGCCACATCAGCTGACTACTAGCCAAGGCTCTGGCTAAGTTCCAACACACACAAGGCCACATTCCATGAAAATGCTCACAGCAATATAGCCATTCCAATATAACAGTTGGAACACATAAGTACCACATTTACCTAAATGCCCAGTGGGGAAAGCTTGAGCAAAGTATAGTTCAAGAACAAGACGGTGTAGTATACAGTCATTTAAAGTAATCCGACAACGAAGTAAAAACGGGGAACTGTTTGAAATATACATGAAAATACATGTACATACTGATTACCAGAACACAACGTTGACGAGGGCAGGGATTTTTGTTTATTTTGTTCACAGCTATTTTCCCCGGCGCCTGGCACATACAGGAGGTGTTGTCACTGGTTGAATGAATGAATGAATGAACGAACCACAGCACAGTAATACTATGTATGAGTATGTACAATTATCTGAGGGATAATAAACAAGGAAGAAAATTTATTTTAGGTTAATGGAATTATGAATGATATTCTTTCTTCAATATTGCAGTAACATCAACAAAAAATTTAAATATAAATAAATTCAGGATTAGGACACATGTGTGGGATTAGAATGAGCCCTTGGTCACACACGGTTTATATGGCTCCTAAGGTAGTGTGAAAGTAGAACAAAAAGACTAGAATGAAGCTGGCCTTGACTCTGAGGAAGAGCTTCTTTTCTGGAAGGTGGTGAGCGTGCTGTGTGTGGTGCCAAGTACACAGTGAGCATACGAAGTCAATGATGACAATAACCTTTGTAAACTGGCAGGATGGGGACAACTCTAGCACTAGCTGTACTTGGGCAATTCTCAATGTCACTCTGGACATTTCTCCTCTCCCTTTGAAAAATAAATGTATACATCACCAGTAAAATACAAATCAGACTTCCAGACTCACAGCATCGTGAAGTATGTCAACATACCCACTAACAACCAGCTATTTGGAACACAGGAATTTAATCTAGATTCCACTAAGATATAGGCATGCAAAGAAACCTGACATCAGGTTACAAAAATAGAAATCAGATGGCTGCTCAGCACACAAACAGTGTTCCTATGCCCAGCTTAAAGATACTTTTACCTGACTAGTAACAAAACAAAAAATTAATATACAAATAAAAATAAAAGCTTTAAAATTCAGCTACATCAGAATATTAAAAAGTTGATTTAATAAAATTTAAAGCACAGTCAGATATACAAAAACTTGGAGCCACTTAGAGAAAGACTAACTATAAGGTACTTTGTGTTAAGAACATCAATTGCTTGTTAAAAGTGGCAAATACATAGAAACTCGGTTGTTTTAAAACTGGGACTATTAAAGACTTCTGCATTTAAAAATCAGAAGCCCTGAAGACGCATTATGATTCATCCACAAAGGGGAATAACCATCTACAAAAAAATCTTAAGACATTTTCCAGCCATATTTTGCTGAATAACAGATTCTGAAACAAATTCAAGCAAGAGGGAGGCAGAATAGTGCTCTAGGGAACATTTTCCCAGTACTATCGCAGTTAATATAGCAATTCAAAGAACAAGAAGAACAGTAATAAAAACATTGAAAATAACCAGCTTATTTCTACAACCCTACCTGGGAAGTACCAGGCTTGAGAAGTGAGCAGCGCAGTTCAGTGCTGACGTTTAAAAAATCTGTCCTTTCCTTCCAATAGTACAGACACTTCAGATTGCATTACGATCCTCCACATTTCATTCCTTTCACCTGTTAGTCTCCCACCCCAGCCCAGAAGGTAATCTTCCTAACCTCATGCTTATCAAACCCCTGGGTCTGGACTTCTGTTACCTACACTGCCCTTCTACCACACCTTCAAGGTTTTCCTGTCAACAAAAAGCTCAGACAGCTCACTGTACATTAGACCTAGCCCAAAATAAATGATCTCTTCTCCCCCTTTAAGCAACTGGGTGGGGCCCCGTGCAACACGGAGACTCTCTGGCCCACACCCCTAACAGGCTGCTAGAGGAGGGCACACTGCAGCAGGCACTCCGGTCCAGCACCCAGGAAAGCGGGGCCTGGGCTCTACCACCGTTGAGCCCCTTCCGGAGCAGTTTGATAGCAAATGCCTCGTAAGTTTCACGGAACAGTATTAACAGGATCCACTGAAGGATAAAATTCTTTTTGGCTATTGCACGCATTGTATTAAAAATGCCTGTTATTACTAGAAAGGGCCTCTCTCATCTATAACAGTAATAAAATATTCTTTGTATAAGTTTCATATAAAAATAGTATATAAAAAAGGAAACTTTGTCTTCTTTAAAGATTCATACATGATTGCTAAAAATATTTGTCATCGCCCTCCTACAACACAATACTTCACTTAGCAATCACCTTATCTCTCACTACACCTCTATAGGATGACAGCTCTTTTGCATAACAATGCTTCTTGTTTTGCCATTATTTGAACAATAGCCGTTTGCCTGCCCCTGCAACAGATAAGCATTTTCTCGGTTGTCTATCCTCAGCTTTTGATCTGGTTTTCTGGGCATTTTCCTTTCTCAATTAATGCCCTTACTCATGAACTAGTCCCAAAACACATATAGTTAGCTGTTCTCAGCCCAGAGGCCCTCACTAAACCAAAAGCACAGTGTCCTAGAGAGCTGGGGTTTTTCTGCTTAAGAGACATCAAATCTGCCCTGGCTGGTATGGCTCAGTGGATTGAGCATCGGCCTGTCAACCAAAGGGTTGCTGGTTCGATTCCCAGTCAGAGCACATGCCTGAGTTGTAGGCCAGGTCCCCAGTTGGGGGCACATGAGAGGCAACCACACACTGATGTTTCTCTCCCTCTCTTTCTCCCTCCCTTCCCCTCTGTCTAAAAATAAATAAAATAAAATCTTTAAAAAAAAAAGACATCAAATCCCAAAAGGCAATAAAAGGCTTAGTTTTATGCTAGACTATGGCTCATCCATGAGCAACTGCCAGCACACACAAAATGAGTAACACAGACATGAGTAACAGTGAAAAATTCAAGCCACTCCTCAAACTTAAGATAGCTTTTGTTCATGGGCAGCTTTTCACAAAACTGTAGTTTTAAACAACATACATGTCACATTTCCTACTAGCCAAATAGCACCTACATCATATGAAACAATGAAAGATCTCAGCATGTCACAGAGGTGACAAACTGCACCCTGACCAATGGGGAAAATCAGCAGTGATCGGGAGACGACTACTGACCTCGACTCAGAGACACATGCAAAAAGGAGCTGCTGCAGCCAAAGCACCTGTGGACAGCATTTTGTCAACTCAGCACTAATTATTCCCTTCCACCTCAAAAAATGTTAATTATAAAAATAAAAACAGGGGAGGGGAGAAAATGCAGACAACTATAACTGAAAAACAATAAAGTGATTAAAAATAAAAACACTAGTTTTTAGCCAGTCTAAAAGAGGAAGACTGTGTGTGACTCCTTTATTTTATTTTCCACTGGGTAACCCACTTCAGTGTCTGCAGCCTCTGGGCAGAGGCCAGGCAACGGTTCAAGGCCACAGTTTGCTCTGGCACGGGACACTAAGAGAGACCCGGAGAAACAGACCTGCCATAAATCCAAACCCATGCATCTTCTTCATTCTTAACCATGCTGTTCCTGCCTAGCCTCTCTGGTCAAATTCCCAAACCACTTAGAACATCACTGAGTCCCTTTATGTGCAGCCAAGCCACCAAAAGATCCAGGATGCTTGCTGCCCAGGCCCAGAATGAAAATGATCTTAACGTGCTCTTCAATGAGGAGGAAAAAAATCTACTTCTAACATCATCTAAATTTCCACAGATTATTTTCCTTTTTGCCCCACTGTCTACTAATCTTTCCTGTATTTCAACTTTCTTCCATCCCTTTTTATTCCTTCATCTCTGTTCCAAGTTCGTTTGCTCCTTCTTTTCATGACCCTGAGGGCCAGAATAATAACCTTTCATGACAGTGGAGAAGGATGTACAGCTGAACTAGGGAATCTAGCTCACACCAATAACACCAGCTACAGTCATCAACAGTTGGCAAACTCCATAAGTATCCAAGAAATAATTCAACGCCTACTATGGATGAAATGCTGTGACAGGAATGATGGGGCATATCATATATAAAGCAGTTTCTGCCCTCCAATAAGCAACATTCTAGGTGAAGAAACCACGCAACGATATGTGGAAAAGGTTAAACACATGGGCTGTAACATCCGGGCACTGAGACTAAAGGAGGGTACAACCAAGGTTTTCTAGGGGTTCTTAAGGAGATTCACTCAGGGGAGGTACTACCTAGACTCTGAAGGAGCCCTGAAGGACTAAAAGGTGAAGAAGAGCTTTCTAGGGAGAGAAGGCTTTTCAGAGGGCTAACCAAATGTCAGCATAACAAGGAAAGATGTAAAATGGTAAATTTCATGTTATAGATATATTTTACCACAATAAAAAAAAGATGGTAAGAGAGGTGCCTGGGCCCGTCACCTGTCTCTAGCGGGGTAGGAAAGCCGGCAGAGAGGGCCTGACAAACCGAAAATTCCTATGCACAGATGGAAATATTCAGAGGAACTTAGTCAACGCACACTGTCCAACACATAGCCACACACTTGACAATTCCTATTCTAATTTTAAATACCAGTATGGTATATAACCTGGCAATACAATTAAACCAAAAGCTAGCTGACCAGACAGGGAGAGGTGTGCAGGGTTAAGGAAGAAAGAAACCTGATGCCTCTTTTTACTAGGGCAACGCCCTCTAGAAACAGAAGTCCCAGCAGCTTTGCTATAGCTATGGTGCAGAAATCACAAACCTGGAGGTTCCAATAGGTCTCTATTCTCCAGAGTTTCTTCTGTTAAGTACAAAAGAGAAAGTCTGCAATCACCTCAATAAATGAGTCATAAAAAAAACTCTAGCATTCAGGTTCTAGAAGGTTGCTAAAAAAGCCCTGAGTATCTAAATGCAAGGTTAGCCTTTGCTGACCACCTGGGGAAAAAACCCTAAACTAGTAGGTAACTATTAGAGAAATCATACACAGCACACTTTAGTTATTTCCATTTAAATACCAACAAGAAGATTACTTGATTGAAATCATACCAATGTACCCCTGACCTTCAATCTGAGCAGACAACAAAGTCCATATAATAGTTCCTGAAGAAGGTCAAAGGAAACAGTAAAATAAGAAAAATATCCCCATTTTCACATAATGGCCAACATAGAGAAGAAAGAAATGTGCTGGGAAATTGTCATGGCTGTAAAAATATTCGTAGTACACAATGTTCTACGTGACTACACTACACACTAGTGCAATGCTACTCCCTACGAAATGTTCACAGTGAGGGCAGTAACTGGCCTGAGGTGTTAGACATTGAAAAGTATGACAGTTTAAGTTTAGTTAAAAACACGGTAGTTGATGGAATAACCAACTTTATTCTTTAAAATGTCCGTATTAACAATCCCCTCAAATAAGTGAAATACAAGCTAGGAGAACTTATTTTATTCTTATATTTATTGCTATAAGATTTCTTCCAACATTAGATTAGTCACCAGCATATGAAACAAATGAAGTCATTAGCCCAGAGGCACTGATTATTTAGGGCAAACCAGGTGCCTAGGCACTTCTCAAGACAGTTATCAGTGACTCAACGTGGCTGTGTACAAGACGGTGATTCTGATGCTTATCATACCTTAATAAAGTTTCATAAGACTCACGTTCTTAAACAAGTGTTAATTTGCAATTCTGCTTCTACATACTTCTGGTCTATCGTTCCTGAATATACCCTCCTTTCTAATTCTTAGCAGTCTGGGAAACTGAGGGTCTTAGGTATGCATATATTAGAAAACAAGGTAAATATGATGCAACATATACTCAAATTTGTTTTCAAGCTACAGGGCCATTCAATCAGTCTGGAGAAAACATAGTTAGCAACAGCTCATATTCAGATTTGAGATTTAAGATTTAGTTAAGGGGGGATTATACTTGGCATTGACAACATTGCTCACCTTTAGGACAGAGGCTAAGCTGGTCATGTGCTCATTGAGAGCACCCTCGGACTCCTTGTACGTCAGGCAAGTAAACTGGTACTCCTCAGGATCAAAGGCATCAGCCCCCTGCTGCTCCACATCGCTGGCTACTCCCACATAATAGTCCTCTATGTCCCCAGGGTCCTCGTCCTCTTCCTCCTCTTCACAATTTGGGTCATAGTCCTCTTCATTGCTGTCAGACCCCTGGCTATTCATGTCCACAGACATCTTAGCATCCAGCCAAGTTGCAAATCAGGAAAGCAGGGTTTTTTCCCCTCCCCCCAATCTTTACCACTTTCTCAAATACATTAGTGTTTTTGTCTTCTAAGGAAGAAAAAGAAAAAAATACATGTTACTTACTTTCACTGTGAGAAGTTGTAACAAAAGTCATTCAAGAATCAAAATGGCATAGCCCTGGCCCTAACCCCACTATGGCCTATTCCCAACTCTTGTCTCATACAGGTCACTTCACCTCATCAAAGGGAAACCCTTTCCTGGAGGGGCAGAAGCGGCTGACAACGGTAACTTCACACGAAGGCCCTAGCCTGAAAAAGTAAGGCTGCTCTGTGTCAATGAGTCCCTCCTGCCAGAATCTTTCAGAGAGAAGCATATTCCCACAGCTGCCCGCAGGGGAAGCAATGTAAAGGCTGAACTCCCAAAGTTTACAATCGCTTTGCTAATCACACCCCACTTAACAATGACAAAGACAGTACATAAATAGGGACACGGTTCCCATTGCAATAGGAAAAAACACCAGTATTACACAGACATCACTCTCAGATATCTGGAAAGCAGTTGCATAGTTACTAAAGAAAAAAGCCACACAGCTTTTCAACATCTTCCTCTAGCCTGCAAAGTTAACTGACTCGGTCTGAAAGGGTTTTACTCATCCTTTAAATGGGGTACTTAGGGGCAAAGAAACTGACCTAATAATGAAGGAAAACTACACATATTCTTTGTCTTAGCATGATCAAGGTTAGGGAAAACCAGAATCTATTTAGGGTGAAAAGTTCAAATGAAAACAGCTACAGAAAAATTGTCACAGTTGCCCTGGCTAGTGTGGCTCAGTGGACTGAGCACTGGCTTGCTGGTTCGATTCCCAGTCAGGGCACATGCCTGGGATGCAGGCCAGGTCCTGGGTGGGGGGTGGTGAGTGAGAGGCAACCATACACTGACATGTCTCTCCTTCTCTTTCTCCCTCCTTTACCCTCTTTCTAAAAATAAATAAATAAAGTATTAAAAAAGAAAAATCCTCACAGTTAAAAACTCAATCACACATATTACTCAATCACACATAAATGAACAGAGAATACTAGTTGAGAAAGCAAAATCATCACAAGTACTAACTTCAACTCAAAGATTTTGGCAAATACCCATTAACTTTCTTGCACAAGTACTATTTCAAGTGATCATTTCCAAGAAATGATACCAAATAGTGACCTAAATCTAACAACCTTAAAATGCAAGAGCATTTAAATTGAATGGTATGTAAATAATTTACACAAAAAAATAGGAATTAAATACAAATGTAAAGTCTATTTGAAATAGATAATCTCTAAAAATAAATTAAGCCAAAGATTAAAAATGCATGTATACCGAATATGTAACCAGTCTAAAGGACTGTAGAACCACATTTTAATGTAAAAATTTTTTACAAATTTAGTGAATCTAAGTTTGATATTAACTATAAATGCCCAATTTTTAAAAATCATGTAAGAGAACAGTAATATAGTACTTGCAATTTGACTTTTAACAAATTGTTTTATATGGCAGAACCACCAATTCACAACTGAACTTAACTATGGTAGTTTTCCTTTAGAAGAAAAGTTAAATTTTAAATTAAAAATACCTGTAATCCTTGAAGATCTTTCAGGAAGATGTCACCCAAATACTCTGTCATATAATTTCCATCTAAAATGAAAAGAGAAAATCCTAATTATATATTTTTAAATTGGTACCCTACTTCTGCAAATTTATTTTTAAAAAAGCAAAGACATTTAAAAGGACAAGCAGAAAGGGACCAGAATAACTATGAAATTACAACTGACCCTTGAACATGAGTCCACTTATATGTGGATTTTTCTCAATAAATACTATAAATATATCTTCTATTCTTTATAATTTCTTAACATTTTATTTTCTCTAGTTTACCTTATTGTAATAGTATAACATATAATACATGTAAATGCAAAATGTGTTAATTAACATTTATGCTTTTGGTCAATAGTACACTATTAAGTATTTTGGAAGTTAAAAGTTATACACAGCCGTGGCTGGGTAGCCCAGCTGGTTAGAGCATCATCTGGACATACCAAGGTTGCAGGTTCAATGCCTGGCCAGGGCACATACAAGAAGCAACCAATGAATGCATACATAAGTAAAACAACAAATTAAGGTTTCTTTCTCCCTCTAAAAATCAACTAAAGTTATACATAGATTTTACACTGTGCAGGGGGTCAACGCCCCTAATCCTCACACTGTTCAAGGGTCAACTGCATTTTCTTGTATGTCCCACAGAAACCCATTTCTCATAATTATATGGAAAGTTACGTGGCCCTCTTAAAAAAAAAGGAAGTATTCAAAGTAAAGAGCTGACAAGAATCTAACCTGGGGTACTGATGATGGACATGTATACCCATTCTTTCCCTCAATTTGAAAGCCAACCTTACTCCTATCGTTCAACCCTAAATGTGGACAAAGTAAATTGCAACTGACTTAAAACTGGATTTTTGAAGTCACTTCCGCTGTGGTAATCTAACACTTACTGAATACTGCCAATATTTCAGATCTCACTTTACTCACAAAAAAATTATTTTCAAATAAAAAATGTCCCCTACAGGATGCCACTAGGCAATATGAACACCCATTTCCCACCTCTCTTCTGACGTGCGCAAGAGCCACCTGTCAGAGATACGGATCCTACCATCCAAGACTAAGTAGGTGCTACTTGCTTATTCAATTAGATATTTCATGTCTATTTCTTAACCCTTTAGGATTTCTTGGAAAACCAGAGCTTACAACTTCTAAACACAGAAAAGCAAATATAACCTAAATGAAAAGCAAAGTCTGAACAATAACTGTGGCATATTATTTTCCAAATACTGGAAGAACAACTGATTTTTTAAAAAAAACTTTTTTCCTTTACTTATATTCTTGTGTAAGATACTGGGCAAACAAAACCTATGAATGTTGCTCCTATCTACAAAATATCACTACCAATAGCTCCCATGTAATGAGAGCAAATTTCAGGTCCGAGTCATTCTCAGCAGATCTTCACAACCCTACAAAGTGGCTGTCATCTACTTCTCACAAATGAGGAAGCTCAAGTTCAAAAAAGTTGAGTAACTTGCCCACACTGCTGGCAACCAGAAGACACCAGCGACATCCATCCACCAGATTCATGGCCTTTGGAGATTCACAACTCCCCATCACCCTTCTGGGGAGCCTTACTATCCACGAAGTTACCTCTAGAATCACAACAAAAGAGCACACTTTTCCCTTTCTCTGAATTCCTCTCCAGAATCTGGGCTTACAGGTTGCCCAGGCTTCTCACCAACTAAATATTCAAGAAGCAGAGAAAAACGCCAGTTTCCCCTCCTACAAGGGAACCTGAAAAGGAGAACACCACTTGGTACTTACTGTGTGTTCTAGGTTCAGATTTAAATTAACACTTAATTTTTAATCTTTTCAAAATTATATATCTGTATTCTACTTGAAAGAGTGCTGGCATTGCTCCAAGGCGCCAGTATGTCATTGCCTCATTAACAGAACTAATGACTTTGATTTCCTTAGACGTTATATACTATTCCTACATCCCAGATGCAAAAGGAATAAATTACTTTTCCCCAGAGCCAAAGACTTGACACCCACTCCTGGCTAAAAGGTCTTAACTTAAGACTTCTCAGTGTAAAGGACAAGAACAGAGATTTTTTGGTGAGTCTGACGATGTTTATTCCAGATATAATTTTTAGCCCCGAATGGTCATTTAAGGTCTACATCTCTGAAGAAAACTACTTGGCACAAAACATTACATGAACCAGCAACTTAGTTTCAAAACCTCACATTGTCTGAACTGTCAAATGCAGTAGCTGCTAGCCACACGTTGTTTTTAAATTCTAACTTAAAAATTAAATAAAATGTAGCCCTGGCTGGTGTAGCTCAGTGGATTGGGCGTGGGCTGGGAACCAAAGGGCCCCGGTTGGATTCCCAGTCAGGGCACATGCCTGGGTTGCAGGCCAGGTCCCCAGTGAGGGCCACGTGAGGAGCAACCACACATTGCTGTTTCTCTCCCTCTCTGTCTCCCTCCCTTCCCCTCTCTCTAGTAATAAAATAAAAAAGATCTTATAAAAAATTAAGTAAAATGTAAAATTTGGCTTTTCAGTCGCACTGGCAACAAGTCAAACGCTAGTGGCTACCCTACTCAACAGCAAAGGTAAAGAATATGTCCATTGGGGCAGAAAGTTCCACGGGGCTGAGCAACCAACAGTCAGTACTGAGGGGAATCATCCGAGAACACCACTGTCTCTCCCGCGGCTAACACGGCGGCGTCCCGCGAGGCGGCGACGCAGCTCCTGGGCCGCATGTACCTTCCAAGGCGCCGAGATATCTGCGAGGACGCGGAGCCCACGCGCCGGGGGACCTTTCACAGGCGGACGTTAACTAATCGCGCGGGCGGCACTGCGAGACCTCCCAACACTGACTCGAGTGGGGAGCCCCGGAGGCGGCGCGTTTCCCTGCGCGCCCGTTGGGGAGGGCCCAGAGGTGCCGGCGCCAGTCGGTCAGAGGCGATGGCCTCTGACCTCTCCGCGAGCTGAGAAGGCGTTAGGAGGGGGAAAAAAACGGAGACGCCAAGCACTCGCCGGCTCGCTCGCCTCGGCCGCACACTCAGCCGCCCCTTTGCAGGCGCCCGCGGGAGTTAACAGAAAGTACCGGCTGCCGGAGGCGCTGAGGCCTCACGGGCGACGACGGAGGCGGAGCCCCGGCCGGGCTTGGGAGGCGCGCTGAGAGCCCACCCCCCTGCCCCGGCCCGCCGGGTAAACAAGGCCGCAACTCTGTCCTCACACTTACCGGGGGCCGCGATCCCTCGGCCGCTGAGTCCGGGCGGGCCGGACTGGGTCGGGCCGGACCAGAGGGAACGGACCCTGGCGGGACGGCAGCGGCGGCGGCGGCCGACGCCGGTCAAGGCCCGCGCTACTTCCTCCGCCGGAGCGTTCTCCGCAACTCCGGAAGTGCTCAGCGCGTTTGCGTCACTTCCGGCCCGGGGTCGCCCCGCGGTCGCCAGGGTCGCGGCGGGCGCAAGGTAATAATTACCCTTCGGCCGACGCTTTCTTGTATCCCAGTGTTCGGTCCCAGAGGCTGACCTGGTGGGCACGCCGGGCTCTGAGGGATACGGAAAGCCGCAAAGTGGAGGTTCAGCTTACTGCAGCGTGGTCACAGCATCGCTTCCTGCTTTCGGATATCAGCGCCACCCGCCGGGATGCTTCTAACCAGCGTTTTTCTGATGGACTCCTCACTTTGCTGTTTGTACTCTGGTGCTGGACACGGTTATAACTTGGCGTCCATGGAGTGGATAAAGGACTGTTGTTTTTCGCAGGGCTTTTGGGTCAGCGCGCCGGGGCTGCATTACGCCTTTGCTTTAAGGCCGTCGCCTAGGTGGCCCAAGAGCAGCCGAACTCTCCGCACCTTGATTCTCCGTCCAGTTCTTCCGCTTCCCATTCAACGTACGAGACAATCTTAACTGCCTGGCTGCACATCTTTTTTCAAACAGTATAGGAAGTACCAGTTATGACTTCCCGTGCTTTCTAGGACCTGTTGTCAACTGTTAAGGATAGATTGAGCCACGGAGGCCCACTCAAGTTGCTGCTGCACGAGTGGAAACGCCATTGTGCAGCCCGTGACGTTAGGGAGTGTCCTATGCTGTGCAAGTGCATAGATAACCCAAGTCATTCCCACCCATACACTAGTCGTATATGTACTGATATTTGAGATATCCATGTGTAATGGGGATCTCTAATTTAGTTCTTGCTTTTTGTATGTACTGGTGTATTTCTCATGCATGAGATTCAGCTTCCAGTTTCAGAACGTGTGCCTAAGTCAGGTGCAAATACGTGCTAGAAAGACCCAAATTAATTCGGAGTGAAAATTACTAGTAATAAGTTAAAGTGCGTTGTAGGGTTATGAATTCTGTGTATCAGCATCATAAAAGTGTACTATAATCCACTGTACTTAACATTTGTTTTGAGAAAACATCCCTTTAAATTATTATATTAACAAAGGACCCAAATTATATTTTCTGCAAATGAAATGTCAATTAGAAGTTTTCACTTTGATTTACTAGTAATAAATCCTCTCCGGTGAATAAAAGGGAAACAATAAGTTTTTCTGTAGAATTATTGCATTTGCAAAATAGAAAAATGAGGTCACTCACATATCTTACACACTGGTATACATACAATATATTGGAATCCTATGTATTATCCTTAATTGTCTGCCTGTCTTTCTCCTGGTACAGATCCAAACTGTTTTTCAATATTACTCCATTAAATAAACAGTTATTGGGCTGATGATAGTAATTTTATTTTTTTAAGATTTTATTTATTTATTTTTAGAAAGAGGGGAAAGGAGGGAGAAAGAGAGGGAAACATCAATGTGTGAGAGAATCAATCAGTGCCTCTCACACACCCTCAACTGGGAACCTGGCCAGGAGCCCAGGCAGGGAATGGAATCAGCAGCCTTTTAGTTCTCAGGTCAGCACTCAATCCACTGAGCCACACCAGCCAGGGCAATAATAACATTTTTAACTAGTGTAATTTCTTCCCAGGAAGTAAAGATTTAAATAGTAAGCCAAGCCCTAGACCTGGTAGTTCAGTTGGTTAAAGTGTCCTCGATACGCCAGTGTTGCAGGTACAATCCCTCATTAGGGCACACACAAGAAGCCACCAATGGCCCTGGCTGGTGTTAGCTCAGTGGATTGAGTGCAAGCTATGAACGAAAGGGTCTCCTGGTTTGATTCCCAGTCAGGGCACATGGCCTGGGTTGCAGGCCCGATCCCCAGTGGGGGGCTTGCAAGAGACAACCACACATTGATATTTCTCTCCCTCTCTTTCTCCTTCCCTTCCCCTCTCTCTAAAAATAAATCTTAAAAAAAAAAGCCACCAATGAATGCATATTTAAGTGGAACAACAAATTAATGTTTTTCTCTTTACCTTTTTCTTTATCTCTAAAAATCAATTAAAAAATAAAAACAATTCCTCTAGATTCTTCCTTAAGAATATATCCAGAATCCAAATATTCTTCACCACCTTCTCTGCTATGCCCTTACCCAAGCCAGGATTTCTGACCATGATCTTTAGCCTCAACACTTCCTGCTTTCTCCTTGCTCTCTACATCCTATTCTCACCCAGCAGTCAGAGGGCTCCTATTAACTCTTAAGTCAGGCTATCACTTCCTTGCTCAAAACCCCAGAATGGCACCCATGTCCTTCAAAAGAGAAGCTGCTGTCCTCACAGTGACAGTCTGCCTTGTATGCTACCATCACCTTCATGTCTTCATCAACTACTCCTCTTGCTCTCCCTCACTCTGCTGTAGCCACAAAGGTCTCCCTGTGGCTTCTAACAGACCAGGCACAGACCATCTCAGGGCTTTGCATTTTATTTTCCTCTGCCTTGGAAGGCCCCTCAACCTCCAAATCTGTGGACAAGACTCACTTCCTCACCTTCTCAGGTCTTGAATCCAGTCGCGTCAGTGAAACCCTTCCTTACCTAATTAAAATTGCAAATTACTCTGTCTTCCCTGCTCCTAATCCTCTTTCCAGGTTTATTTTTCTCCATCGCAGTTATCACCAGTTGATACGATGCATCTTTCACTTATTTATCTTTGTTAAGGTGTGAATTCCACAAAGACAGCGACTCTTGTGCTGTACTACCAGCCGCGCCTCCAGCACCTGGAAGGGTGCCTAGCACACAGCAGAGGGCAATCGACTTCTGCCGAGCGAGTGAAGGAGAGGGAGCACAGAGGAAGACGCATCTAAGTCCGGGAAGTCTTCCTGGATAAAAGAACCCACCCGCACACCCAAACCACTCAAAACGCGTCAAGGCCAGCCCAGCTCCCTGGGGCCACGCCCATGGGGGGAGGGGCAGAGGCCGGAAGTAGCGCCACGGCGGAAGCTTCGCGGGACAGTCTAGGCCCACCTCCCGACCTGCGCGTTCTTGCCCCGCCCACCCGAAAGTGGGTGAAAGGTCGGCGGAGCCGGAGCTGCGGCTGGGGCAGTGCAGCCAGGTGACAGGGAACGTGCAGGCTGGCTGACAGACGGACCATGTCAGACCAGGCGAAGCCCATCAGCCCTCTGAAGAATCTCCTGGCCGGCGGCTTTGGAGGCATGTGCCTGGTGTTCGTGGGGCACCCGCTGGACACGGTTAAGGTGCGAGGAGGCTGGGGCGCGGGTTAGAGGGAGGAGGCCCCGCCAGGGCGCGGAAAGCAGGGTCTCCCGCGAGGCGCGGCGCAGGACAGAAAGGGGGCCTGTGGGAGCTTCCGTGAGAAGTCTAGGAATCTCCCTTTCTTCCCCTTAAGAGGTTCGTGGAAGCTGTTCCTCGCGCCGCAAAGAGCTGGGTCGCGCAGAGTGAGCAGTCTCTAACCAGCCATCAAGGACTGTGATTTCAAGTTCTCCGACCCGTAGCCTCTCCTGACCTTGCACCACTTCTTTGGGGATGAGGAAGAAAAAGCGCCTCCCCAGAGCTCTGATTTCAGCAAACCCTAACATTATCGGCAAGGCTGAAATAGGTCGGTTGTAAATCTCGCCTCAGAAAGAGGCTCAGTTATTCTAGAGATGTCTTTTGACGCGTTGCTGTGGGTCAGAGTGCCCCATTAGTATCTCCTTCCACCTTTCCCCCTCCAGAGTCGGGCTTGGCCATCTTCAGCCTGTCACCTCATATTAGCTCAAGTGGCCTCCAGTGGGAAGCGATTATGTCCTCAGGGGCTGAGCCCCTGCCAAGGAAGCCCGTGACCAACTTTGTCCCTGGCCAAGGCCAATGCTCACAACTCCCAGGTGAGGAAGCCGTAGTCAAACTGAGGCCGTGGGAAGGAGAAAACTCATCAGGGCTTTTCCCTGGGCTTCCTCACATCATGCCTGCCTCAGCTGTTCCCTCTGCAGCACTTTCAGCCAGGCCTTAAGGGAGGCCAAAGTCCATGACCTGTGACTTAGAGTTCAAAGCTTCATCCTACTTTTTAACCTTATTTCTGGACACGCGTTGGGAGGAAATCGACAGATCACTGCCAGGGTGCTGGGGAGCAGACAGGAGTCTCATGGAGGGGGAAGCCTGGGGAGGGGGCTTATTAGAATTCAGATTGGGTTTCCAACACAGGGAAATAGCTTCAGTGCATGTCTTCTTGGCAGATTTAGGCAGCAACTTATTTGCTACCTTTCACCTAGCAGAGGAGCTGGGGCCATTCTTTGGCAAGACCAGGATTAAAGGAACCTGCCCGGCTAGGACACTGTGAAACAGGAAATCAAATATTTATTTAGCTGATGGTACTTCTGTGTGTTTACTGCTTCCCAGAAAGTGATGGTTATAAGCAACACTATCTAGCAAAAGAAAAGAGCCCTGGCTGGTGTAGCTTAGTGGATTGAACACAGGCCTGTGAACCAAAAGGTCACTGGTTCAATTCCCAGTCAGAGCACATGTCTGGTTTGTGGGCTGGGTCCCCAGTGGGGGACATGTGAGAGGCAACCACACATTGATGTTTCTTTCTGTCTTTATCTGGCCCCTCTTCCTATTTTTTTTTTTAAAGATTTTTTCAGAGAGAGGAGAAGGAAGGGAGAAAGAGCAATGTAGGTCCATTCATATTTTTTAAATGGTCCATTCATATTTTTTCATTCAAGGTCCATTCATATTTTTTAAATGGCAAAACTCCTTTTTTTTTTTGGCTGAGTAGTCTTCTAATATATATATCACATCTTATTTATCCATTCATCCATACATGGACACTTAGGTTGTTTCTATGTCTTAGCCATTGTAAATAATGCTGCAATGAATATAGGGGTGAAAAAGAGGTTTACAGGTGTTCATATGGAAATAATACAACAATCACTAAATAATAATACAAGAATAAGCTCTATGTTTCACATACTCACAGCCGTAAACCTGCTTTTGCCCTACCCTGTATCTTTTTGAATTAGTAAATAAATGAATCTCCATATCCTGTTGGTTCTATTTCTGTGGAGAATCCTGACCAATACAATAATGAAGAGAACTGAAAACATATCCATTCAAAAACCTGTGCACAAATGTTTATAGCACCTTTGCTCCTAATAACCAGAAAGTGGAAAAGATGCAAATGTCCATTATCTAACGAACAGATAAATGAGTACAATGGAGTAGTATTCATCAAAAAGAAGGAATGAAGGACTGATATATACTACAATGTAGAGGAACTTTGAAAACATTGTACTAAGTGAAAGAAGCCAGGTGTGAACCTCATGTGCAATAAATGAAATATACAGAATAGGCAAATCCAGAGAGACAGAAAGTAGATTGGTGGTTGAGAGGACCGACGAGGTGAGTGAAATGGGGAGTAACACTAATGGGTGTGGTGTTTCTTTTGGGGGTGATGGAAATGTTCTTAAATTGATTGTAATGAAGGTTGCACAACTGTGTATATGCTGACAATCATTGAATTGTATGCTTTAAATGGGTGAATTTTATGGTATGTGAATTATATGTTAACAAAGCTTTTTGAAAATAATAATACTGAACCGAAGATAACGGCTCTCCCCACCCCCCAAAAAAGATGTTGTCTGGGACTGCACTCATCTGAAGATTGGCTTCCTTGTGGTTCCCCCATAGGCTGGCGAGTTGGTGCTGGTTGTTGCCAGGAGGCCTTCTTTCTTCTGCGCATGGCCTCTGCAGACTGCAGGAGTGTCCTAACACAGTCGCTGCCTTCCTCCAAAGCCAGTTAACCTGTGATGGAGACAGGCGGAAGCTGGCTTTCTTACTGCCTAGCCTTGGAAGTCACATAGCATCAATACCACCACATCGTGTTCAGTAGAAGTGAATCACTGAGTCTGGCCTATGTTCAACAGGCGGAGAGTTAGGATTTACCTTTTGAAGGGGAAGCGTGTCAGATCATTAATTAGTGGACATAACTGAAAACCACTACACTGCATAAGGATGGATGAGGACCTGACCTGGGAGAAGACTCAAATAGAGAGGGGAAAAATTAGGATTCTGGAAGTATCTCGAAGAATTACTCCAACAGATTGGGTGCTCATGTGACAGAGCAAGAAGAGCAACAGAAGTAGTCTGAGGTGATGCTAGGGTTTCAAATCCTGAGAAAGAGGGTAGTTAGGTGGGTCTGCCACAAAGGGGGTATTTATCAGGAGGGTGAGATTCTGGGGGTGATTTGAGTAGGGAGAGATTCTCCAGGCCGTTGGAAATGTAGCCCCAAAGGTAGGGCAAGTTTGGAGATGGGCCAGTGATGGTGGTCACTGAGCAGCAGCTGACGCGCTGGAATCTGAGTTTTCTGAAAGGAGTACTGGAGCAGATGAGTAGGGTGCTGAGCCTTGGAGAATGCCTGGAGTAGAAGAGAAGACAAAGGAGCAAATACTAAGAGGGGAGGTTTTAAGAGAGAGACAGTTGAAGCGTTGGATACACCAAAAGGTCAAGAAGGATAAGGACCAAAAAAAATGGCATTAAGTCTGCCTCACTCCAAAATGCCATCATTGATTTGAGCACCTACCTACCTACCAGCACGCCATTACATATTGGAGTGGGTAGTGGCTAGAGCTAAGCTTTCCATCAGCTTGTTACTGGCATGTCACTGAACTCACTAAACCCTGTCTCCTCATCTGTAAACTGGGAAAGTCTATCCCATTGGGTCACTGTGGGATCCATTAAGTAAGAAATAATGGTGAAAGTAAGTGGATGGGGAAATCAGAGGAACTGTCACTGTCTCTAAAAGCATGCTGCTAATGACTTGTGAGGCAAGGTTTGAGTAAGCTGGAGGAAAGAGAAGCCTGAATCTAGCAGGTTAAGTGAGGCAGTTCTGATTCTGGAAAATGACTGTGTTTTAACTTCTGATTTCAGGTCCGACTACAGACGCAGCCCCCGAGTTTGCCTGGACAGCCTCCCATGTATTCTGGGACCTTTGA
The DNA here is from genome assembly GCA_004026765.1 of Micronycteris hirsuta. Taxonomy (NCBI): domain Eukaryota; kingdom Metazoa; phylum Chordata; class Mammalia; order Chiroptera; family Phyllostomidae; genus Micronycteris; species Micronycteris hirsuta. The sequence continues at coordinate 108,464 of PVJI01002076.1, forward strand.
CTGTTTCCGGAAGACTCTAATTAGAGAGGTATTGTATCTCAGTGCTGGGCATACCTTTCACTCAGAGAAACACATTCACGGGGTTGGTGTGTAACCACCTCCCTCCCCCAGGGCTTAGCTTAACCGTGTGTACTTCTGCTGGAGGTCTACCCACAGCGGTGGCTCCTTCACCATGCCTCCTAGGCCCTTCTGTCGTCGTCCTTCTGGAGTCTTTGCTAGTTCCAGTTCCAGTTTTATGCCAATGACTAAAGCTAATGAAATGATTCTCTTTTTGGAAGGCAGAATTTAGGCCATAGGAAATTAGTGAGGAATAATTGGAGACTCGAAGTGGAAGAAAACGCAAATCTGGATCAATCAGTTTCACAAGGATCCGTGGCAGAAGTTTACAAAAAGTCTGGAGGAAAAGTCCGTCAGTCTGAGGCACAGTGAGAGAGGCCCACAGATTATTCAAACCCCTAGACAGGGACACTAAGTTGATTGATTGCCTCCCATATACACTCCAACCAAGGACTGAACCCAAAACCTAGGCGTATGTCCTGACCAGGGATCGAACACCTGTAACGTTTTGGTGTTCGGGATGACGCTCCAACCAACTGAGCTATCCGGCCAGGGCCAAAATATGGGATTTTTTTTTTTTTAAAGATTTTTTAAATTTATTTTTTTTTTAATTTTTTTTAATTTTATTTATTTTTTTTAGACAGAGGAGAAGGGAGGGAGAAAGAGAGGGAGGAACAGCAATGTATGGTTGCCTCTCACATGGCCCTCAATGGGGACCTGGTCTGCAACCCAGGCATGTGCCCTGACCGGGAATCGAACCGGGATCGTCTGGTTCCCAGCCCGCGCTCAATCCACTGAGCTACACCAGCCAGGGCAGATTTTTTAAATTTATTTTTAGAGAGAGGGGAAGGGAGGGAGAAAGAGAGGGAGAGAAACAGCCATGTATGGTTGCCCTCACATGGCCCTCACTGGGGACCTGGGCCGCAACCCAGGCATGTGCCCTGACTGGGAATCGAACCGGGACCCTTTGGTTCCCAGCCCGCACTCAATCCACTGAGCTATACCAGCCAGGGCAAAATATGGGATTTTTAAAAAAAGTTTTAATTACTAGTGATATTTAGTACTCACTTAATTAGCACATGCGTAAAAAGACCTTGTTGAGAATTTTTCTCTTCCTTTGCTCCCTAAAATATAACTCTCATATGAATAAATGCCCTATTAAATACATAGACTTTATTAAATATACAGAAACCAAGAAGTAAGTATCGCTGAGATTAAGAGGGGATTCTACTGGTAAGTGATAGACTTGGACTTGGGGAGAAGTTGTCCCCAGGGTCCCTGAAGGATCCAGGCATAGGAGGAAGATTTTGCACCCATTTGTGAGATAGTGCTGTCTTTTTTTCTGTAAGGTGCTCCTTCTTTTTTTAAAATCTTCACCCAAGGATATGTTTTTATTGATTTTTTTTTTTTAGACAGAATGGGGGAGAGAGAGAGAGAGCAACATCAATGTATGAGAGAAACATCAGTAGGTTGTCTCCCATACACTCCCCAACCAGGGATCAAACCCACAACCTAGATATGTGCCCTGACCAGGAATTGAACCTTCAACCTTCTGGTGGGCAAGACAATGCTCCAATCAAACTGAGCCACCCCAGCCAGGGCAAAGTGCTTCTTCTTTTGTCTGTGCCACCCTGGGTAGAGTCTGATTAGTGCAAGATGGAGGCTTTAGGCTTCAGGTCTGCTCAGAGCCCTCTGCCTTTATGGGGAGAGGCAGGTTTACAGGCCCTTTGGTCAACAGACGTTGTTGAGCACTTGTTTAGAAGCTGGGCAACGTGCTGGGTGCTGGGGGCCTGGTGAGAATGACTTGTGCAAACCTAACTCCCTGCAGTCGACTAGGATCTCTTACTCCAACCTAATCAGTATAGGTCTCAGGTGTTTCTTGTGTCAGGCGTGGCTCTCTGCTTTCTGGAGCTGCCAGACAAAGGTCTTGGTTGTGCTGCATGGGTCTGGATAGACCAGCATGGTAGGAGGAAGGCTAGAAGAATCGTCAGGACTTGGCCCCTCCGGACCTGAGCATCCTGCTCAGCCAGGTGGGGAGCTGCTGTGGGAGGGGCTTTGGAAGGACTTTATCCCCTGCTGCTTTTGCAGATCCTCCTCGAAAGCATCTCTGTCCCATCACCCTTTTCTCTTTACTGCCTTTGCACTTTGTATTTGGAGAGTCAGCTTACAGCTGGCAGGAGTGCTTGACCTTTGCAGGATCCTGGAGGTGTGCTGACAGATACAGCTGTGCCTGGTTAGTTCTGGAAGGTGGATGGGGTGTGAATGCCCAGGGGCTGCAGCCAGGCAGGCTCTCCAGACTGGGTCTGGACCCTCCCACTTACAGTCCACTCTGACAATAAGGAGCAACTTTTACGTTTTCTATATTTGTTTTTAAATTATTATTATTTTTTAAAAATTATTTTGTCTTAAAGTGATCTGAGCGCTTAGTTTGTTACTGAAAGGCAGGTAACGAACACAGCCCCTCACGCACACCTTCACCCGCCTCCGTTCTTCAGGGACAGCTACTCTGGGCTCTTGCTGTTGTTCATGATGTTTCTCTGGAGCTACATAAGACACATTCACCGCTACATTTCACATGTTTTTACATGTTTTATCTCCCCATTTATGGTAGACGATTTTACCTCTTAATTACCTATCCCCCTCCTTCTGACCTGCACATATAATTTTATCCTAGATTGTGATTTAATCCAATTCACTGTTTTTATGATTACAACTATATGTATATGTTTTTTTCTGTTAATTAAGTAATATAGTAAGATATGCATTTCATTCATTGGGCAATTTTTTGTTTTTCTTAAGGTTGGGTTAATAATTATGTCAACTACAGTTACTTCTTTGAATGGCTGTCTCTGTCATACTGTCCCCTAACTGCTCTGTGGCATACCTCTCTGGCTCTCCACACTACCTAACAGTAATAACCTTTGTTTCAGTGTGTGTAATTTTGCTTTGTTTTTCTTGGAAACTTACCTCCTGGAGTCCTCCCTCCTTGTACTCCCAAGTGAACGGGCTTCTTCCCAGGCCCACTGCGCCCAAAAGCATCCTGCAAGTCCCTTTCACTTCTCTGGGGCTGAACCTTTGCTCTCCCAGGTCCCAGACCTTCCTTCCCCTTTACTACTCCTGTTTGGTTGTGATATCTATCTTAGTATCCACTTACTGCTACCACGTAGTTGCTTTCATGACCAGACTATACTCGTGAAAATTGATGTGCAAGCTTACTGCTGTTTTTTAAAAGATTTTATTTATTTATTTAGTTTTAGAGAGAGGGGAAGGGAGGGAGAAAGAGAGGGAGAGAAACATCAATATGAGAGAGCAACATTAATCGGTTGCCTCTGAGCTGTGCCCCAACCAGGAACAGGGGACCGAACCTGCAACGGAGGCATGCAACGTAGTAGTCTCTTCACGTTACAATGTGATTTTATGACTGTGTGATAGTCCATTTATGGAACTCCTACAATTTGTCTCATTTATCTCCTCTTTGGGAGCTTGTAGATTCATTCCACAATTATGGTACCTGATAAACGCCTGATGTTATTTTCTCTTTTCCATCTCTGAGTATTTCCCTAGAATACATCTATAGACAAAGGATTTCCTGGTGAAAGGTTCTGCCAGAATTTCTTCCAGAATGGAAGCTGTTTTCCGTTTTCTCCAGCAGTATAAGAAGACAACTATTTCTGATAAATGTGAGGGGTTTCTTCCTTTTAAAAGGTCTCCTTGGCAGAGAGGTGAAAGAAGGATACCTCAGATGAGCAGACAGACACACTGCTTGACTGTTTCAGCAGGGGTCGGGGGTGGGAGGTAGTGTCTATATACAGCTTCTGCTTCTGTGATTCCTTGCAGGGCATCACGGGGCTATATCGGGGCATGGCTGCCCCCATCATCGGTGTCACCCCCATGTTCGCCGTGTGCTTCTTTGGGTTTGGTTTGGGGAAGAAACTGCAACAGAAACACCCAGAAGATGTGCTGAGGTGAGTACTTACAGGCCTGGAGCACTTGATGCTGCTCTGCCTGGTGATGTAACCTGAGTTAAAGGAAAGAACCTTGGCGGACAGGCAGTGATTGTCCTCCTGGGCTCCGAGGCTGGCTCTTAAGAGCACATATGGGCATGAGGGAGCTACTTGAGTTTCCTTGGCCTTGTGAACCAAAACAGAAAAAGCCCACCCACTCCTCCACCCCCACCAGGTTTTCATAATTCCTGCTGTGAGGTAGTATCGTGCTTACTGGGGATGTTGGTAGTACCAGCCTTGAGGGGTGTTGTGAGTCTGCATGCTAAAATGTGTGTCAGGTTAAAAAAATAAAAATGTGTATCAGGCACCCTGACCAGTACCTGGTGCTGCAGTAATGATGGTGGCAGCCTCATTTTCGTTCACCTGGTTGGGGAAAGGGAGAATCCTACTTCTGTCTTTTACTTCATTTTAATAACATGATTATAATTATTTTAGATATTGGTTTCTCTGTTAAAGTAAAATAAGTCAGTGTTTTTCTTTTTAATATACTTTAAAAAATAGGATTTGGGCCCTAGCTGGTGTGGGTCAGTGGATTGAGTGCTGGCCTGCGAACCGGAGGGTCGCCAGTTCAATTCCCAGTCAGGGCACATGCCTGGGTTGTGGGCCAGGTCCCTGGTTGAAGGTGCATGAGAGTCAGCCACGCATTCTTTCTCTCGCTCTCTTTCTCCCTCCCTTCCCTTTAAATAAATTTTTAAAAAATCTTTTAAAAAAAAGTTGGATTTGAGTATGAAGTGGCAGGTGAGTCAGAATTATAGCTCATGACAAAGTGATTCATGAAAATAGACTTCTTACGGCTATACTAGGGCCATGTACTGGAAGCCCAGCGGGGTCACTGCCAGTCCGTAGGCCTGTGGGTCGTGTTCCCCATATGATGTGATCAGAGAAAGACTCTTCCTGCTTAAGCAAAGGTTGAGACACTCAGGACCCCACCCCCATACTCCTGCCATATTCAGAATCCCGAAAGTCAACCCTATCACTTTCTCTCCCCACAGTGGTGTTTGGGAAAAGTGTGGAAAGGAGCAGTGCCAGGGCCTTGGGGTGAAAGCTCAGGAAGGGCCAGTGCTCACACACGCCTCCCTGGGTTGGGATGGGAGTGGGGTGGCAGAATGGGCTAGGCAGTGACAGAGTATCTACATGGTACCCTATGTACACACAAAGACCCCGTTCAGGGAAGGGTCACCAGTTCTGGGAGATGGAGGTGTGCCTGACTAGGATCTGGGCATCCCGGGAAGAATGGAGCATGCTGGTCTCATCAGGGAAGTTTATTTGCTGAGAGGTCTCGTCTTGGGAACAGCATTGTGAATGGAGACTGTGATGGAGACCATGCATGAAAGCAAGTCTCTCAACTGTTCAGCAGATAGCCTGTGGGCTGGGCTTGCATGCCCGAGGTGGATGTGTGAGCCCTGCCTGGGGTGAGTGCGTGGCAGAAACTGGGTCGTCGAGATGGTGCCCTGCCTAGAGGGAAGGACCCTCAGTGGATGTCTCCCAACCCCATTTGACATCCGTTCCTCAGGCCTTGGGCTCCTTATTGGGTGGAACTGGCCTGAAGGCTCAGCTGTCAGAGGTTTGGGGTTAGGAGGGGCCTGAGGCTTAGGCAAGTAAGTAAAGTTTTTCAGCAACATTTGCTAAGTTGTAGGGAATCTGTTGAGATACTGAATTGTAGCTTTGTGCTGCATAGCCTCTAGACCACCCAGGTATTGCTAATCCCAGAAGGAAGAGATGCCAGAGATGGCATAGGCAGCTGCGGCCAGAGATGCTAGGAGCCTCAGGCTCCTCAAAATACTCAGTGTGGCCCATTCTGTGGGAGCCAGGGTGAGGTCCATATATCTGGCCACTTGGGGACTGTTCCCTGCACAGAGGGCCCCAGGACCCATTGTGCTTGTCTGGGCACCATCCTGGTCTGGCCTTTTCTCAGTATTTTTTAAATATATTTTATTGATTATGCTATCGCAGTTGTCTCAATTTTTCCCCTTTTTGCCACCCTCTGCCTAGTGCCCCCCATTCTCTCCAGCAATCCTCCCCCCTTAGTTTGTGTCCATGCGTCGTGCATATAAGTTCTTTGGCTTCTCCATTTCCTATACTATTCTTTTCTCTTTTTAGAAGATTTTATTTATTTACTTTTAAAGAGAGGGTAAGGGAGGGAGAAAGAGAGGGAGAGAAACATCAATTGGTTGCCTCTTGCGCGCCCCCAACTGGGGACCTGGCCTGCAACCCAGGCATGTGCCCTGACTGGGAATCAAATCAGCAACCTTTCGGTTCACAGGCTGGTACTCAATCCACTGAGCCACACCAGCCAGGGCTCCTGTACTCTTCTTAACATCCCCCTGTCTATTTTGAACCTACCACTTATGCTTCTTAATCCCTGCACTTCCCCCCTCCTGCCCCCCAATCTTCCCCTTCCCCCTCCCAGCTGATAACCCTCCAAATGATCTCCATATCTATGATTCTGTTGCTGTTCTGGTTGTTTACTTAGTTTTTTTAGATTCAGTTGTTGATAGTTATGAATTTGTTGCCATTTTAATGTTCATAGTTTTGATCTTCTTTTTCTTAAATAAATCCTTTTAATAGTTCATGTAATAATGGCTTGGTGATAACGAACTCTGTTAGCATTACCTTGTCTGGGAAGCACTTTATCTGCCCTTCCATTCTAAATGATAGCTTTGCTGGATAGAGTAATCTTGGTTGTAGGTCCTTGCTTTTCATCACTTTGAATACTTCTTGCCAGCCCCTTCTTGTCTGCGAAGTTTCTTTTGAGAAATCAGCTGACAGTCTTATGGAATCTCCTTTGTCGGTAACTCGCTGCTTTTAGATTCTCTCTTTATCTTTAACCTTTGGCATTTTAATTATGATGTGTCTTGGAGTTGTCCTCTTTGGGTCCAAATTGTTTGGGACTCTGTGCTTCCTGGACTTGTATGTCTATTTCCTTTGCCAAATTGGGGAAGTTTTCTTTCATTATTTTTTCAAATAAGTTTTCAATTTCTTGCCCTTCTTGTTCTCCTTCTGGCACCCCTATGATTCAGATGTTGGTACGTTTGGAGATGCCCCAGAGGCATCCTACACTATCCTCATTTTTTTATTATTATTTTTTTCTTCTTGCTGTTCTGGTTGAATTCTTATTTTGTCCTTATGTTCCAAATTGTTGATTTGAATCCTGGCTTCATCCACTCCACTGTTCCTTATAGATTGTTCTTTATTTCACTAAGGGCAACCTTCATTTCTTCCTGGGTCTTTTTTATGCTGTTGCCATACTCAATGAATTCTTCAAGCATCCTGGTGACCAGTATTTTGAACTCTGCTGCTGATAGGGTTGGTAATCTCTGCTTTGTTTAGTTCTTTTTCTGGGGTTTTGTTCTGTTCCTTCGTTTGGGCCATATTTCTTTGTCTCCTCAATTTGGCAGCCTCCCTATGTTTTTTTCTGTGTATTAGGTAGAGCTACTTTGACTCCCTGTCTTAGTAGCGTGGCTTGTTTTAGAAAAAACACCTGTCTGGATGAACGTGGCTTCTTTAAGTCCTTGGTTGTTGGACTTCCATGCAGCTCGATTTTCTGACGGTTCTGGGTGTTACTTGTTTTGAGGTCTAGTTGTAATTCTTCTTTCTGTGGTTGCGTAAGGAGGCAAAGCATGTTTAGCTATGCCTCCACCTTGACCGGAAGTCTTCTTTCTCTGTATCTTATGGCTGACATTCCTTAGGACTGACCTGGCTGCCCCTCAACCTGTGGAGGTGGCCACAGCTGTTCTTCCTGGCCTTGATGCTGTTCCTGCTTAAATCTTGGCTTAAAATATTCTTAGGCCCTTGGTGATCCAGAGGTGGTGACATTGGAGAGGAACTGGGATTGACAGAGATCCAGATCCTGGGTTAGTAGCTTTGTTCAACAACAGCCCTGAATTTTATAGATGGGGAAGCAAGGTACAGAGAGGCATTGAAACTTGTTTATAGTCTTTGTGCATCGCAGGCCTGGGGATGTGAACCATCTCTTACTGTAAAGCTTTTCCCATGGGTGAGGCCATCTGTGTGTGTAGGTGGGCCTTGTGTGGTTCTTGGTACTGGGACCCCTGTCCTGTGAAGTTTGACATTAGAACACACCTGTAACTCAGCTTTTGTAGAAAAATTTGATTTATTTGTGCTGGGCTTTCTGCCCAGTCCAAGTATTTATTTTTTTTCTTATAAAGTCATCCTTGGCTGGGACTGCCTCTGTCCGGTTGAATACTCACAAGTGCCTGCCTCTGGTTTTGTTTTCGATGCAGCTACCCCCAGCTGTTTGCAGCTGGGATGTTATCTGGTGTATTCACCACTGGCATCATGACTCCTGGAGAACGGATCAAGTGCCTGTTGCAGGTAAGGGTGTGATCTGGGTGGGAGGATGTGAGGTGGGGAGAAGTGGGTAGCTTCCTCTATTCAGTATACAATTTTGTGTGGATTTTTATGTCCTTTCACCCTTTATAAGGGTCAGGTCAGGTGTGCAAAACATTTTCAAGGTTTTCAGGAGCATGGAAGCACTCGTAGTAGAATCAAAAACCAGGACAGTATAACAGACCAACCAACATGTCACACCTGTGATGTGTCAATCCAGACATATCTACCCTTATTAGCACCTACTTCAGGAAGGTAAGTCATGTCTCATCAGAGGAGAGAGCGAGGCTGCTCCTGCCCAGCAGCGTATGTCTCCACTGGTTACCCTGAGACGCAGTGCCCACAGAGTGCCTGGCTTGTTCTCAGGCCTGGTGAACTGCCTGTCTGCCTTAGCGCACAGGACTCTTTTTAAAAAACAAATGTTAATGCTTTTTCTTTGAATGACTGAAGTAATTTAACACACAATCCTTGCAAGAAAAATTTTTTTTAAAAGGTCGTCTTTGTTTTTTTTAGAGAGAGGGGAAGGAAGGAAGAAAGAGAGAGAGAGAAACATCAGAAACATCTATGTGTGAGAGGAACATTGATCAGTTGGTTGCCTCTTGCATGCCCCCAACTGGGGGCCTGGCCTGGCACCCAGGCATGTGCCTTGACTGGGAATCAAACTGGTGACCTTTTGGTTAGCGTTACTATGCCCAACCCACCGAGCCACACCAGTCAAGACTAGAAAATATCAATAATGCAGAGAAGCACAAATCAAAAAATGTATCTATTACCCATGATACTACCCCACTGAGGTAACCACTATTACAACTGCTTGCATGAGAATTCTAGTCTTTTGGTAAAAATGTATATTTACTAAAAAATATTATCTTTTGAAATAAAATTAGGATCACCTACTACAATTGTTTTATAACCAACTTTTTTCCCTTGATATACCATAATATTTTTCTGTGATTATTTTTCTCAAGCATAATTTTCTGCAACATTTTATTACGTACATGGCTGTCATTTACCCAATAATCCCCTACCTGGGGATATGACAAATTATATTCCAGCGGTGAAGATCTCTGTAAATAAGATTTTGCACAAGGTACCTGATATTATGATGAATATTAGTTGCTTGTATTTTTCCTTTGTGAAGTAACTGTTTATGTCCGTTGCTCATTTTGTTTTTTTTTTTCTAAATTTATTTTGAAAGATCTGGACTTATTAAGGTTATTAATTACTTATCATAGATGGCTAGTCTTTTTTTCATGGTCACTCAATTTTGTGTATTTTTTTAATTAAACTTTTTATTTTGAGATAATATAATAGATTCACGTGCAGTTGTAAGAAATAATACAAAGCAAAAAGAAAGAAAGAAGTAATATAGAGAGGTCCCCTGTACCCCTTACCCAGTTTTCTCACAATGGTAACATCTTAAAACTATAGCACAGTATTACAGTCAGAATATCGACATTGATAGAGTCAAATACAGAACGTTCCCAGCATACCAAGGATCCCCGATATGCCCTGTTATAACCACATCCACTTCCCTTCCCCTCTCCAGTCCTGAACCACCCCAGCAACCATTAATCTGTACTTCATTTCTATAATTTTGAAATTTCAAGAATGTTATAGAAATGGAATCATACAGTATGTAAACTTGTCATACTGGCTTTCTAAATTAAACTCAATGTAATTTTCTGGGGATTCATTCATATTGTTGGTATGTGAATAATTCACTTTATTTTCAGGAGTACGTGGTGTGGACGAACCTCAATATGTTTAACTTTCCATCCATTGAAGGACATCTGGGTTGTTTCCAGTTTTTGGCTCTTAAGAGTCAAGATGCATAAATGGTCATGTACAGAGATTTTGCTGAGAAAATAAGTATTCATGTCTCTGGGATAAATGCCCAGGAGTATAATTACTGAACCCTATGGTCCTTGCATGCTCAGTTTTTAAGGAAACGAACAAACTGGCTTAAGGGTGGCTGCACCGTTTTGCATTCCCGCCAGCAGTGTGTGCGTGAGCCCGTTTCTCTGCACCGCCACCAAAGTTTGATATTGTCACTAGTTTTCATTTTAGCCATTCTGATAGGTGTGTAGTGATATCTCCTTTTAATTTGTATTTCCCTAATAGCTGAAGATGTTGAACTTGTTTTCATGTCCTTTTTGCAATCTGTATATCTTACGTGGTAAAATGTCTGTTCATGTCTTTTGCTCATTTTCCAATTAGATTATTTTTTAATTATTGCGTTTTGACAGTCCTTTATTCTAGATACTAGTGCTTTGTCAGATATGTGGTTTGCAAATATTTTCTCCCAGTCCATAGCTTCTTTTCATCCTCTTGATCTTTTGAGCAAGCATTTTAAATTTTTATGAAGTTCAGTTTATTAATTTTTCTTTGATCGATTGGGCTTTGGATATTTAGGGTACTGGGTCTAAGAACCCTTTGTCTAGCCCAACATCCCGAAGATTTTCTTCTACTTTTTCCTAAAAGTTTTGTTTAGTCCTACCTGGTGTGGCTCAGTGGATTGAGCACTGCCCTGTGAACCAAAACAACATCAGTTCCTATTCCCAGTCAGGGCACTTACCCGGGTGCAGGCCAGGTCCCCCAGTTGGGGGCGTGTGAGAGGCAACCAATCTATTTATCTCTCACACGTGGATATATCTCCCTGCCTCTTTCTCCTTTCCTTTCTCTCACACATGGATGTTTCTCTCCCTCCCTTTCTCCCTTCCTTCCCTTCTCTCTAAAATAAATAAATAAATAATAACTAAAATCTTAAAAGTGTTATTTGCAACTTTACATTTTATGTTTAAGTATGTAACCCCACTATGAGTTAATTTTTGCATAATGTATAAGAATTAGCCAGAGTCTTCCCTTTATATCGCCAATTCAGGCTTTTCTTGAACCCCAAACTAGTTTATCCAACATTTTCATGTGGATGCTCATAGACACCTCAAAGTCACCTCGTGCAAAACTGAACTGGTCTTCCCCCAAACCTGCTTGACCTACAGCCTTGTGCGGTGGTAGCAACACCATCCTTTTAGCTGTTCAGCCCTACAACCCAAAAGTCCTCCTGGGTTTTTCTCTTTCTCTCACTGTATATATCCCATCTGTTGAACAGTTAAGTTGGCTTTCCACATGTCCCAGACCCATCCCTTCTTACCGCCTCCATTGCAGCCACAATGCTCCAGGTTACCTTCATCACTGGCCAGGACAACTGTGAGGGCCTCCTTATTTGGTTCCTCGCTTACAGTCTGCATTGTAAATAGTGAGAAATAGTTGGTATGTCAGTTCTATGTCCAGTCCTTTTTGGTTCTCCAGATCACTGTGAATCAGCTTTAGCATCCTCTGGTCACATGGGCCTCCCTGCTGTTCCTCAGACATACCAGGTTCACATGTGCCTGGATCGTTTGGGGAAGTTAAACCAAAAAAGAAAAAAAATTTTTTTTTTGGTAGTACACTGACATCATCTTAAATCTTTATTTTTAGAAAACTTAATGTCTTTCTAATTGGAAACTTTTCATAACCAGAATTATGACTCTTTTTATTTACCTCTTCTTTTGTGTCCCTTACAGATTTTTTAGAGTTTTTTGTTTTGTTTCAGAGTGTCACTTATGCAAATCCTATTGCTTGATGCACATATATTTTATTGTTTTTAAATTTTTTTAAATTTTTTATTACATTGCTGTTTTGAATGGGATTCTTTCCCATTATTTTTCAACTGGTTAGTGCTGGTATGTAAGAAAATTATTGGGTTTATATATTTATTTTGTAAGTGTTTCTCCTTGGAACTGTTAACACTGAACTCTTTTTTCAATTTTAATTACTCTTTGGTTGATGCCCCACGTGTTCTGATTCCTTTTGGCTCTGTACTTCCTGTGTATTCTGCTTGGGGGTCTCTTTCTCTCAGACCATTACTGGGGCTAACCCTGCCTACCCTCAGGCTTGGCTCTGAGGCCCTGGATCCCCGAGACTGAGATGGGGGCCTCTCCTTGGCTCTCCGCTGGCTCTGCACAGGACCTCTGTCCAGATACTTACAGAGTTCTGAATCTAATTTTCAGTTCTCCTTTTCTTTTTTTTTTAAGATTTTATTTATTTATTTTCTTAGAGAGGGATGGAGGAAGAGAAGGAAACATCAGTGTGTGAGATACATCCATCCATTGCCTCTCGCAAGCCCCCAAGGGGACCTGGCCTGCACGTGCTCTGGGAATCAAACCTGCGACCTTTCAGTTCACAGGCTGGCGCTCAATCCACTGAGCAACACCAGCCAGGGCCCCACTTCTCCTTTTCCTAACCAAGCTTCATGGTTGGTTAGGACTTGAAATGGAGTTGGTGCTCGATGGATATTTGTGGAAATAGAGTAAATGAATGACTGATGTATTTGCCTCCTCCTTTGGAGACCTTCCAACTAACTTTATTGGGAATGCTTTTGTATTTTGGAGAGTTATTCAACTTATTTTCCAACTCTTCTGTTGATTTTTTTTTCCAGTCAGTGTGTGCATATTCTGTGATATTTTCACTTAGCCTTATTTCATAGCGACTTGCACCAGTATTGTACATTTCAAATAACTATAGTTTTGACAGTCATCTTTCATTGGCCTAATGCATAATGGCCACTTCCCTCCTCAATTTGTAATCTGTAACCTGCTGAGTCTGTTGACTGTGATGCTCTTGCTGACTTGATGACTCTTCCCTCCCTCTCAGATTCAGGCTTCTTCAGGGGAAACCAAGTACACTGGTGCCTTGGACTGTGCAAAGAAGCTGTACCAGGAGTCTGGGATCCGAGGCATTTACAAGGGGACTGTGCTCACCCTCATGCGAGGTAAACTTTGAGGCCTCCACCTGAGGTCACCTTGGAGAGGCTCACCGGAGGTGGATTGGCCACAGAGGGTCTTGCCTGGATCGCCAGATTAGCCTTGGCACCGTACGTGCCGCAGCTTGGACGAGGCTGAGACTGAGTGTCCTGGTTTTAGGTAGTCTCACCTCTGGCCAGTATGGACACAAGGAAAGATGGGGGCATCTTCCATCCTTCTCGCAGGCCAGCCCTCAAGGGTAGAAGTCATGACAATGGCAGTTGGCGGGGAGTGGCATGTAGGTAGAAATGACGGCTGGGGGGATGACTGGGAAGAAAGAGTGACTTGGGAACAGTGGGGCTCTCCCTGGTTTCGAGAGGCATGTTCTGCTGGGGTGGAGGGAGGAGAGGCCGAGATGGCCCAGCCTGGTCCTGAGGTGGCAGCTTGGAGCAAGGCCAGATGCCAGCTGTGGTTCTAACTGCCTGGAGTGGGCATGTCCCTGGGGCCTACGCAAGGGGACTTTGACTTTGAAGATGAGATGCTGTCATGTGTGTTTACACTCACACTGGCGCCTGCCCCGGAACAGTATCTGGCCACTGCACAGGGATTACTGCAAGTAGGATGTGCTGCTGAAGAACTTCTCAGGAAACCTCGAAGAATCCAGTGCCAAGCTTGACTCTACTAAGTTCAGGATTTCATGCCATTTAATTCACATGTTTCTTGCCACTAACAGATGTTCCAGCCAGTGGGATGTATTTCATGACATATGAATGGCTTAAAAACATCCTCACTCCAGAAGGAAAGAGGTGAGGAGAAAAGAAGAACTTAGAAGCCACTTTGCTCAGCCATGGGTAGGTTGTGCTTTCCTGAGAGTGGGTCTAGAGGCAGAAGTAGGACTTGCTTCTGGCTTCATGTCCTCTTTCCTCTTGTTTCTGCTGAGGCCCAGCCAACACCTCTTGCCCTGTGCCTCAGCTGAGGGAGCAAGTATTTGAAACAAGTGCATGAAACCTCCTCCAAGGAGTGGCAGCTGCCATGGCACAAGAGCCCTGGCCTTGGCCCCTCTCGCTCTAACCGGTTTCTCCTATCACTGTCTGCTGCAGGAGGGTTGGTCAGAGTGCCACTCTCACAGCCTTAGTCTGACTGTGGTTGGTGTTCTGCAGTGTCAGTGAGCTCAGCGTGCCTCGGATCCTGGTGGCTGGGGGCATCGCGGGGATCTTCAACTGGGCTGTGGCCATCCCTCCAGATGTGCTGAAGTCCCGCTTCCAGACTGGTTAGTGGAGGGTAGTGGGGCGGATGGGGGTGCAGTGGGTCCTGGAACTGGCTGCCCCTGGGGTGCAGAGCTCATAAGTCCTGAGGGATACTCACTCTCCGGAGCACCCCTAGCACCTCTCTGACCAGCATTGTCCCTTGTAGTCATTTGTGTTCTAGAAGCCTAGACTAATTTTCATGTTGACCTGAACACAAAATAAGTGAAATAAGAAGTCAGATCAACTCTCCTTCCCTTCTATGAGCAGAAGGACTGTTTCATTGTTCATTCCTCTTCTCCGCTTCCTCAGCACCAGTAATCCAGACATTTGTGTCTGTTTGTCCCAAGGTTCACTATGTTGTCTGTGGGCTGGTCCCAGATGACCTGCAAGGTGTCCTTTCCCTGGTGCTGTGACCCTGCAGGAAGACTTGACTACGAGATTGTTCTCATGTGGGTCACCATGGCCAGGTCAGGAAGCTTCCTGAAGCCATAACAGTTGGGTTCTGCCCACAGCACCTCCCGGAAAATATCCTAATGGTTTCAGAGATGTGCTGAGAGAGCTGATCCAGAATGAAGGAGTTGCATCCTTGTACAAAGGCTTCAATGCGGTGATGATCCGAGCCTTCCCAGCCAATGCGGTGAGTGGCTGGCAGGAGCTGTGCTTTCCCTTTGGGGTTCAGAGCAAGGTGAAGGGGGTGACTTTTGCCTGCTCCTGAGGTTGGATTGAGGGCTCAGTTTTCCGAAAAACCCACTCTCAGCCAGAGCCTTCTAATTTGCTCCCTTCCTTGAAGATGTCAGGATGATTTGCCTTTGTGATTCTCCGAGGTGAGGGTCTTTGATGACCTGACCTGGCCATCAGACGTGGGCAGTTGTGGGACGTGCGTTGTCTTCCCCTCTTGGGAATGAGAAAGCACAGCTCGATTCCATGACCTGGGTGGGGTGGGCGTGAGCTTAGGGAGGGGTTAGGGTCCTGATGGGGCCAGCTAAATGTGTGCTGGGATCTCTCTGAATAGTGACAACTCCTGCTGGTTTTTCTCTTCTTCCAAACTCTTCTCAGGCCTGTTTCCTTGGCTTTGAAGTTGCCATGAAGTTCCTTAATTGGATCGCTCCCAACTTTTGAGGCTGAAGGCTGCTCAAGGCTTCTGGATGCTGGAAACTATTACCGAAGAGGAGCCGTGGGCAGGACTAGGCCTTCCTGAAGGGGGAGGCCAGGGGTATGGTAGGATCAGAGCTCTGTGCATGGACTTGTCGAGACCGTTTGCCTTAATGACATCCTCTACCTGGTATAACCTGGTGTACCATCTTGAAACTTGAATTCACTCTCGTCCGTTTAAGGGATCTCAGGAAGATTTGGAGATGGAGTAAGTAGCTTCTAGACCAGATGCCACCTGTGGCCCGAGTACTGTCTATGGATTAGTTGACTACTGGCCCTAGTATACCCAAAATGCTGGTCTCGAAAGAGAATATCTCAGCCTTTCACTGGAGGTGCTATGCATGTTTTCGGCCAGCTGACCAGGAGCTAGGGTCTTCTTTGATCCCTAGGCAGGAACACCCACCGGACGTCTGTGTTTTTATCCTGTCCTGACCTGCACCCCTGTATGAACTTGAGGCCCATGTCTGTCAAGTGGAATGAGCAAATGTGTAGGGGCAGATAGCCTGATAACTGTAGGGTTTTTTTTTTTTAAGGCATGCAAGTAATCAAAATTGAATCTAGAGTAGTCTAATTTCCCAGGAGGAAGTGGAGAGCTTCCCCTCCTACACAGTGAGGAGAGTTTTGAACCGGCAGCCCCAGCCTGCTAGGGTAAATGAGAAAGCCCAAGGTGTAGGAAACCTCTCCTTGCACATTCTTTTCTCATGAGAGCCCCCTGTTTTTACAGGAAACAATAAATATTGTTTTTAATTTTTGCATTGTGTGAGATTTTTTTTTTCTTTTGAATCTAGCTCATTTCAGTAAGCAGCCTGTGGCCTTGGTAGAAGTTGTCAGGGCTCTGGTAGCCTTTCCTGGTTGCTTCAGGCTCCATCAGGAGAAAAAAGGGGGCAGTTTTGGCCAGGCCACCCTTCCCTCACTGCCCCAGCCCCAGCTGCTTAAGGTGGAGTGGGGTGTGGCGGGGCAACTCGATTGGTAACTCGTCTCATAAGCCCCAGTGCAAGCCTGGTGTGCAGGCCCCGCAGGCCCCGCAGACCAGCCCGCAGCTTATCCGGTCATTCCTTAGCCTTTCTGCAACCAGCCACATGGATGTCTGAGCTAAGAGATGGAGAATCAATTGTTCTCAAAGACCAAAAGCAGTCTCGAGTTTTCATATGAGCTTTGAGTGGCTGTTGCACTGATGTCACCAGCCTGGCTTTACTCATCAGGCTGAGGAGGATGCCCAGGTGCTCCCTAAGGAGGTGGGGAAGCTGGAGTGGAGAGTCACAAGCGAGTCTGTCCTTGCCCAGTGGAGGGTGAGGCTACTGGAGCAGGGCTTCTCTGACAGCGTCACATCTGGCAGTCACAGTTCTGTCGCACTTACACTTCCTGCCTGCTGCAGCTGCAGGGAGACCCTTACACTGTGGCTTTCCAGCCACCAGCCTATGTAAATAGATGAGTGGGGCAGGGACCCACGCACATCCAAAAACAGATGTGGCCTACCTGGGGGGAAGCTGAAGATTTGGGGGTTTAAAGAAGGAGGCTTTATTTCTGGGAAGATATTTCTAGAAGACCAGATAGGAACTATGGTCCAGTCAAAAAAAATAACATTCTAAGATGAAAGTTGTGTGCCCTCTGCTCTCGTGCTGCCGGACGTCTCTGTTTAATCTTTCTGGTTTGGAGGTGGCCATATTCGTGTCTCTTGGAGCTGTTCTCAGCACGACCCAGTTTTCCAGACCTTCCTGAGACCTCGCCCTTTGCTGGGAAGCCCCTGGGAGTGCATTTGCATTCCAGTGAAATGCCAGCCGTTCCCATGGCTCGGGATCACTTTTATAGTCCGTGCTTCTGGATAATTTGCCCTTTGAAACAGCTTCTATTTTAAAATGGAATGTTTTTGGTTCCTTGATGTTAGTGGTGGTAGATTCTTTTACTCCTTTGGGTCTTCAGTAGATGTTAAGTCAAATAGGGAAGGTCCTGGGGGTATATTTGTGAAGGGAGCAAAGCAGATGGTGAGTAACTCCCTCCTGGCTGGCACTTCCTTTTTATGATGCACTTTGAAATGCCACCTGTTCTGAAATATCTCCTCTCTCCCTGATGGGGGCCCTCTGCAGCAATTTCTCTGTCACAGACAACCTTAAGTAGAAGCCAGACAGTATCTGTTAAAACAGCCAGCCAGTGATCTTAGCCTCACCAAGCACAAAGCAGAGTATAACTGGGTGAAATGTGAAGGACAGAGGGCAGGTTGTTGCAACAGCCGCCTATTACAAGCAATGTAGCACCATTTCTGCTGTAAGATCATACCATCTCTACCCACAGTCCTTTCTGCATGGTTCTTTTGAGGCTGGAACTGCCTATACCCTTTCTCACCTCTTCAGGGGTTCATTTTCATCTCTTATCCCCCTGTAACTCAATATTTGATGGCTAGGGATTTTTACCCCCTCCTTCAGATGTGGAAGTCAAGGCTCAGAAAGGGTAAACTGCTCTGCCAAGATCACCGACAAGTGGATAACAGAGTGGGGATAATAGAGTGGTGTCTGGATATCCAGAGGCCCGAAGAAAGGCTTGCAATGCTATCAAAGACTGACCTGGGGCTACCTGACCCCAAGCTCCAAGAGGCCTGTCTGTAAAATTCAGGGGCAAAGCCCAGGCAACTGGCCTGTGAGTCAGGCCAGGGGTGATACACAGAGTCCCAATAGCCACTGGCAAGGCTCCAGGACCAGGTGCTCCCAGAGGGCTCTCTCTTCTGCTTTCTCTCTGTTCTGGGCAGCGTGCAAGCCTGTGGCTCTCCAGTCGGGCCTGGGAGCTGGCTATCTCTTACTCTGAGGCTAGTCTGTGGACACAGGTAAGGAGCCTTATTCCCTCCAGGTCCAAGGATTCCTTTGAATGCCGTGTTTACTGGATGGCTGGCTGACCAAGCTGCGGGGCATATGAGAACAAGCCAGGCAAGCCAGCCTGCTTCTAGCAGAGTCTGGTGGGTGTTGTTTAGAGCAACTGGCAGAACCCACCACACCCAGCTCATCAGCCCTGGAGTAGCTAGCCTCCCTCTACTCTATCTTGTAATTGAGGCCAGAGTCCTAACTGTACAGGTGCCTGTCCCCCTTTCAAATATATAAAACCTGACGAACAGGCAAACCAGGGAGTGGAGTTGTGATTTTGCCCTTCCAAAGGGTTGGCTGTAGGATTGTTTGAAGTGGGGGCAGATCCTTAGGTGTGGCAGTGCAATGGCAGTCACACCCAGGTGTCCTGGGTGTGGGCTGACTCCTGGAAAACTTGGAAAGGTTGGTCTACCCAACAGCAGAGGAGACTTGAGAAACCATGCCCCTATAGCCCTCACTGCCTGTCCTTAGTGAAGTCTTTATATTCTGAGATCAGAAGCACAGCTTTGAAGCAAAGAATCCTGATTCCGAGACCGTGAGGTCAGGAGAGCAGTTTAATTGGCCCTGCTAGCTGTGTGGAAATTTATCACTCATTCATTCATCCAGTATACCTTCTCTGAGGGTGTGCAGTAAGGACCCAGCAAGCAACAAGTTGGACACTACCCCTCCCCTCACAAAGTTGGTGGTCCAAGACTCCTTCCTGGGGTCAAGGAACTTGGCTAGGGAGACATGCTGCTTGGAATCACAGGCCTGACCGGTCTAGAGCTTGGGTGGCTTCTGCACTGCGGCACTGGGCTCTGGCTGTGTGCCAAGTGAATACGTGAGGTCCTAGTGAGGATTTTATTTGATACTGGGTAATTACCAGGCAGAGCTTAACCAACCCAAATTAACTGCCTTTCATGTTCCCTAGACTACATACAGCTAGTCTCTTTCTGGTGGGGCCCAGCAAAGAGAGGGAGGACTCTGTCCCATGTCCACTGGGCCTTTAGTTGGTGCCTGGGCTGTGGCATGGACATCCCAGGAAGGTCTTTGCCTTTTCCTGTTCACTTCCAATCTGGTGTGGGTAAAAGGGGACAACTTGGGAAATAGACTAGCCCTTCCAGTTTGCCTGTGTCCCTTCCCCAGGGGCAAAGGATAACACTGCCTTGGTGGTCTGCTCAATACCGTCAAGCACAGGACCCAGGGTGGTGTGTGGGGAGAAAGACACATGCAGACTTAGTTCTGGAAACCCTGGTGGGAGAACTCAAGGAAAAGAACAGGCACAGAGGTCATTCCTGCAATGGCCTTTTTCCTGTTTCTCAAGGTGCACATTTGGCCTTTCATGCTTGTGTGCCTGTGGCTCCCAAATTACTATGTCATTGGAACTCCTACTATATACAAAGCCTTCCCCGTTTGACATCTCACAGACCTGCATGAGCGTCCTGTGGTCATTCCACCTGCTGGGCAGGGTGGTCTGACTCTACTAGGCCTTTGCTCTCACTGTGTACTATGTTCAGATGGCCTTCCTACAGATCCTAAGTTGGATCCTGTCCAGGCTTGGAAGTCAACTTGAATGTCACCCCGTAAAGTGGGTCCACTAGCTCTCCACCACAGCCAGAACCACACTGATGTGGTAACGTGTCCCCTAGGCTGTGTCCCTGGTGTCTAGTAAACGCTGGCAAACAGGAGGCACTGCGCGCATGTTGAAAGAATAAATAAAAGGTCTTTAAGACTAGGTGAAAGGCGCTAACAACTCTGTTCAGCGCCTCAAGCTGGGACTGGCCAGGGGGCACTGCCCCGCGGCGCACGCGCACTGAAGGCTGGCGCTCGGCGGGGGCGCGCACGCTGGTAGCCGCGTGCGTCACAACCCGGGCTCCAGCCCCGCCCGTCCCGCCTGCCCGCTGGTCGGTCCCGGCGGCGGCGGTGGCACCGGGCCGGCAGTACAAGCAGCGTAGGGTCCTGCGGCCTGGAAACGCATAGCCAGCCAAAGGCGCGAGGCAGGCCCGACCGTGGTTGCGCGTGAGGAGACCTTGCGGGCCGCGGGCGTGAGGCTGGCGTGAGGGAGCGCGGAGGCAGTGGCTGCCGGCGGCCGGGACCCGCCTGCCCTCGCTGCCGCCACCGGCATGAGCCACATCCGGATCCCGCCAGGGCTCACGGAGCTGCTGCAGGGCTACACGGTGGAGGTGCTACGGCAGCGGCCGCCCGACCTCGTCGACTTCGCGGTAGACTACTTCACCCGCCTGCGCGAGGCCCGCGCCCTAGTCCCCAGCCCGCTCGCCACCCCTCCTTCCGTCTCCCGGGATCTAGAGCTCGGCCCTGGCCTGGTCGCGGACGCGAAAGCAGAGAGTGAGACCGATGAGGACGAGGACTTGGAAGGTAGGCGGCGGGCTGGGCCGAGGTTCGTGGTGGGGGAACGGAAGGAGCCGGGCAGGCGGGCTCCAGAGGGCTAGAAGGGGCTGCGGGGCCCTGCCGACCACCCTGGGTCGGGACCTTGGAGCTCTGGAGCGGAGTCTGTCGGGGCTCCCCGAGCCGCCGGCGGGTGCCCTGCGTGCGCCTCTTCCAAATTGAGTTCCGCGGCGCCCCGAGCCGCAGCGCGCCGAGTGAGTTGTCAGATTCAGCCTCCAAGGAAACGTGCGCGCTTTCGGCCCGCGTGGTGGCGCGGGGCCCGCGTCCGCCTGGCCCGAGGAGCCCTCGCCTCTGCTGGACACCCTTCGCCCGGTTTCGTTCCCAGACAAGAACACAAACATCCACTGACTCCTGTTTAGTAGCCAGGACGGTAACTGAGATGGGAATCATTCACTTTGTGAAAAGTTACTGGGAAAAACTTTGCAGACGAAGTAGAGAGAAAAGATGAAACCTCCAGATGCCGTCACCGACATTCAAGAGTTTAGATATTTGCAAAAAATGTTTCCTTCCTTCCTCTCTTTCTCTCTTTCTATTTTACTCTTTTACCTTTGCTGAAGTATTTTTAAAGGAAATCCCAGTCAGGTCATTTCACAGCTGCATACTTGGGTATGCATTTCTTAAAATATGGAGCCTGGGAATATAGATACAGATTTTTAAAAAGATTTGGCTGGTTTATTTTTTTTTTTTTTGGTATAATCTTTTTTAAAAACTTATTTATTTCTAGACAGAGGGGAAAGAGGAAAGAGAGGGAGAGAAACATCAATGTGTGGTTGCCTCTCCCATGCCCCCCCTGGGGACCTGGCCCACAGCCCAGGCATGTGCCGTGACTGAGAACCGAACCAGCGACCCTTTGGTTCACAGGCTGGTGCTCAATCCACTGAACTACACCAGCCAGGGCTTATTTATTTATTTTTAGAGAGAGAGAGAGAGGAACATTGGCCTGCAACTCAGACCTGTGCCCTGACTTGGAACTGAACCTGCAACCCTTGGGTTCACAGGCAGGCGCTCAATCCACTGAGCTACACCAGCTAGGGTCATACATAGTTTTTAATTTGGCTAAAACGATCAGATCAAATTTGGTGAGGGTAAACACTAACTGCCTTGTTTAGCACATTGAGTGCAGGAGAGAAGACAACACTTTCTACATCTGATTTAAGTAATGTTGTCAAAAAGCAGTTCCAACATAGGCTTTGTCAGTTTAACAATAGCATTATCTTACTTTTAAACAGCCGGAGTTGAACAAAACAATGAAAACATTTGAGAGGCAAAGTTAGAGACTTAACATAGAGACTTGACTTTAACTCAGAGTTGAAGTTAGAGTGTTGTTAGATCTTGCTGAAAAAAAAAAAAAAGAAAACTATTTGAGTCAAAGTCACATTAAGTCATGCTGGCAAGCAATTTTATTGGTCTTTGCTGTTATAAACTGCAGTGTTCTGGACAGCTTCCCTAAGCTTATTCATGCTAAGAGTGAAATTGCTCTTCATGTTTCCTTTAACTTATTGCACATTAATTTATGGGTTTTTGCCATAACCCTGGAAATCAGAAATTGTTTCCCAAATCTGTGCCACAGATTTACTTTGTGGTCTAAGACAAGTTGTTAAACCTATCTGGTTTTAGATTTACTTACCTTTAAAATGGTGAGAGTGACAACAGTCTCCCAGGAATGTGTTTTTAAAAGCTTTATTTCAGGATTGACTCCTACATTTGTTTCACTGTCATATCTATAAATCACAAAGCTGTAATCTGCTTTGCAACCAATTTTTTTCTGGTCTCTTGTTTTTTTCTTTAATTTCTTTTTCTTTTCTTTTTTTTTTTTTTTAAGATTTTATTTTTTAGAGAGAGGAAGGGTGCCGAAAGAGAGGAAGAGAAACATCAATGTACCTCTTACCTCTTACGTGCCCCCCATCAGTGTGCCCCTTGCTTCTTATGTGCCCCCCACTAGGGACCTGGCCCACAACCCAGGCATGTGCCCTGACTGGGAATTGAACTAGCAACCCTTTGGTTCACAGACTGGCACTCAGTCCCCTGAGCCACACCTGCCAGAGCTAAATTTATTATTCAGTTAGAGTTGACATGCAATATTATATTAGTTTTAGGTATACAGCATAACGATTAGACATTTATATACTTTACAAAGTGATTGCCCCGATAAATCTAGTACCAATGTGACACCACACACAGTTATTACAATATTAACTGTATTCGCTGTGTTGTACTTGACATCCTCATGACTAATTTTTCTTCTATAACTAATTTTATAATGGGCAGTCTATAGGTAATCCCTTTCACGTTTTTTCACCCATCTCCCCAAACCCTCTCCCGTCTGGTGACCACCAATTATGACAGTTTTTATTTACACGAAGCAGTATTTTAGAAACCAGTCCCAGATGAGTAAACTGGAGTTTATAAATTTTGTGTTATGTCTTCATTCTTTGTTATTTTTTATATCTTTTGCAGACTTGAGTTGACCACTGTTTTGTTCTTTGTTTTGTCTCCAGTGCTTAGCATTTAGCCTGACCCATAGCAGATACTTAAAAATCTCTTGTTGATTAGCGTGTCATCCCCAATATGCAAAAGTTGTGGGTTTGATGCCTAGTCAGGGCACATACAAAAATCAATCAATGAATGTATAAATAAGTGGAACAACAAATCGATGTTTCCATCTCTCTCTCAGCCCCCTTCCTTTCTCTCTCTAAAATCAGTAAGGTTTTTTTTTTAATTAAAAAAAAAATGATTTAGCCTGGCTGGTGTGGCTCAGTGGATTGAGCGCGGGCTGGGAACCAGAGGGTCCCGGTTCGATTCCCAGTCAGGGCACATGCCTGGGTTGCGGGCCAGGTCCCCTGTGAGGGCCATGTGAGAGGCAACCATATATTGCTGTTTCTCTCCCTCTCTGTCTCCCTCCTTTCTCCTCTCTCTAAAAATAAATAAATAAAATCTTTTAAAAAAAATGATTTAAAAAAATCTCTTGTTGAGTAAATGGGTGAGTGCATGATGAAGGAGCTGATTTTGGAGACTGCTATCACAGAGTACACTGTGGGAGTACAGAGATGGGAGCTAAGGAAGGCATTGGTTAGTCAGTGGTGCGGGAAGTAATGGAGAGGTCAAGTCTAATAAGGCCACTGTTGAAGTAACTGGATATAGTGGTAGTTCTCAGAGATAGAGGCTCCACTGGAGTTTGTGGTAGAAGAGGTTTGTTGACTGCAGAAGATTCAGACAAGGAATGGGGAGTACATTTTAAAGAAGTGAAGAATGGACTTGATGGTAGCTTAAAGGAGAGATACTAATTAGGGAATTTTTTTGTTTTTTTAAAGATCGAGTCACCCATAGCATGTTCATGTGCCTAGGGAAAGGAGCCAGTGGAGAGGTGGCAGCTGATGAAGCCAGGTCCAAGAATGGGTGTGTGGATTAGAACAGAGGGGAAAAGTGTTATTTAATTTAAAGAGTAATTTGAGTCCTGGCGTGGCTCAGTAGACTGAGTGCCAAGCAGCAAACCAAAGGGTCGCCGGTTCAATTCCTAGTCAGCGCACTTGCCTGGGTTGCAGGTCAGATCCCCAGTTGGGGGCATGCAAGAAGCAACTGATTGATGTATCTCTAACACACTGATGTTTCCCTTCCTCTCTTTCTCCCTCCCGCCCCCCCCCTCTAAAATTAAATAAATAAAATCTTTTTAAAAAAAGATTTAGGAAAAGACTAATTTGAGATTTTGCTTCTTTATGCCCTTGATTCAGAGTTTTGTCTTTTGCCTACTTGATTCTGATAAATGTGAATGTTTAAGCTAAAGGAAAATTACCTCTTTGAAACTGGTTATTGATTTTTCTGGCTTATCTGTCTATTGCCCATTTGCATGCCCATTTGCAATGGATGTATGAAAGAGAGGCAAATGCATTTTTTTTAAAGATTTTATTTTTATTTATTTTTAGAGAGAGGGGAAGGGAGAGAGAGAAACAGCAATGTATGGTTGCCTCTCACATGGTCCTCACAGGGACCTGGCCTGCAACCCAGGCATGTGCCCTGACTGGGAATCGAACCGGGACCCTTTGTTTCCCAGCCCGCGCTCATTCCACTGAGCTACACCAGCCAGGGCAACAAATGCATTTTTAAAAGATTTATAATTTAGACCTTTTTTGGGGGGTTCTTTTTAAAATGTATCAACTACTCCATACAAAATCTTTTATCTGGAAATGAAGGAAAGGGCAGCTTATTGGATTCTCTTTCAAGTCTCACAACTCTTCAGTGTCTGATGAGAGATGATGAGCTATTTTTGGATGATTTTATTTTTCGGAATTTTTCATTTGTTCTTATTAACTTCTTATTACTTTCTTGAAAAAATGAAAGCAATTAAAAGATAATTATCATGATAAATAGACCAGAAGCAATTGTAATAATCGCTGACCTTTATTGTGGTTTCTGGAGATAGCCAGATAATTACAACCAGCAGTTAAGTGATGTAGTTATCTTTGGATTGGTGTTTTGATGGGATACTTCATTGAGAATGCAGCTTTCCTACTTTTTCTTCGGCTCTGCTTCTGATACTTTCTGTTAAAATATTTTCAGTTTTGGCCCTGGCTGGTGTGGCTCAGTGGATGAGCGCCGGCCTGCGAACCAAAGCATTGCTAGTTCAATTCCCAGTCAAGGCACGTGCCTGGGTTGTGGGCTAGGTCCCCAGTAGGTAGCATGTGGAGGCAACCACACGTTGATGTTTCTCTCCCTCTCTTTCTCCCTCCCTTCTCCTCTCTCTAAAAATAAGTAAATAAAATGTTTTCAATTTTGCGAAAAGGAATGACGTCCTTAGTGATCTGCTCACAAATTGTTTTTATCATAGAAAAGGGCAAGACAGTCTCCAGTTAGAAAAGTGAGTTATGCAGTCCTATGAATCACACACTGCTTCTCCTGTGCCTACGCTTTTCTCTTTGAGAGAGGTAATCATCAGAAGTCCTGCTTTTATCATATCATGACTAACACTTCTGTGACTTCAGTGAGGCTCCTCGGGCCTGTCTTCCCTGGGTGGACTTGTCATCTTCCTGGGTGTGAGAAGGTGGAGTTGCTGCTCTTCAGGGATACCTGTCTCCACCTAACGTAGCTAAAAATTCTTGCGTGGCCTCCCTCCTCCCTCCCTTCCTTCCTCACTCCTTCCTTCCAGCTTTCACTGCTGGGTGGCAGGAAGACTTACAGCCCTCCTGCCCTTTTTGAAAGTGGCTATGAGAACGGTCTGTTGGGAAGAAATGATTTTCCAAAAACCTCAGAAAAGGTGGGCTTCCTAAGGAAATGTGATTATTGAAAACAAATTAGAGGACACTTATCACAGAAGACAAAAGATTCCCTCCAGCATCATTACAAAAACTGAGCTTCGCTAACGCATCTTCCGTAACCTATACACCGCAGCTTTTGAAATGTTCCCATTTGAAAGCCCAAATATTGTTGTGGCCGTCAGCGCGTAATACTTGGGCAAGGACAGGTTGGGCATGTTTGCACCTTCTGGAGACTCTATGAGGAGCTCGTTTTCATTGCTGTTGGCCCGGAATAGCCTTAGTTTGCAGCTCTGTCAAAGAATGAGAGATTATTTCAAGATTAAATGTTTACTCAGTAATAATGGATCGAGAATTCCTATTCAAATAAAAAGCAACTTGAAGGAAAATAATAGGGAAAATATTTTGCTCATTGAGTTCTTTTGTTAGAATTTTATATGATGTGGCTCCAGAAATGAAAATAGGCGTTGGCAGAGCTACGTTTTTTTTGTTTTGTTTTGTTTTTTGGCTCTTAAAACATGTGGTCTGATAGGGCTGTTTTTGTATATTTTCACAATATGTTTTTCTTGTGTAATTTTTCCTGCTTAGTGTAAAATTTAGCGTATGGCTCTTTCAAATTAAAAAGAAAAAATAGGAGGGTTCAAAGACTGGTAACTAAAACTTTTAGCTTGTATTATTTCTTTTGCATTTGGGTTCCATTTAAGTGAATCTAAAAATAGATTGCTTAAGTTTTTCTCAGTCCAAGCCCTGATATCTGCCTGGAATTTGAAGATATAATACCTACAAGATATTATGTATGAAGACAGTGACTAATAATGTAGAAATTTGGATGAAGATTTTTTGGATAAATCAGTGACTGGAGAATTACTATTCAGTTTGCAGTGTTATAATTAAGCACCTTTTTTTTAAGGCATCCAATATTAAAAAAATATTTTTATCCTCACTTGAGGACATTTTTTTCATTGCTTTCTAGAGAGAGAGGAAGGGAGAGAGAGAGAAACATCGATGCAAGAGAGAAGCATCAATTGGTTGTCTCCCGTATATGCCTGGACTGGGGATCAGACCAAGGATCGTCTGCACCCAGGTCAGGGGTCAACCCACAACCTAGGCATGTACGCTGACCAGGAATCAAACCCTTTCGTTATAGGACAATGCTCTAACCAACTGAGCCACACTGGCCACGGCCCAATTTTTTCTTTTTTAAGATTTTATTTATGCAGCTCTGGCTGGTGTGGCTCAGTGGATTGAGTGCTGACCTGTGAACCAAAGGGTTGCTGGTTCCATTCCTAGTCAGGGCACATGCCTGGGTTGTGGGCCAGGTCCCCAGTGGGGGGCATAGGAGGGGCAACTACACGTTGGTGTTTCTCTCCCTCTCTTTCTCCCTCCCTTCCCCTCTCTCTGAAAATAAATAAATGAAATCTTTAAAAAAATACTTGTTTATCCAGTTTTAGAGAGAGGGGAAGGGAGGGAGAAAGAGAAGGAGAGAAACATCAGTGCAAGAGAAACGTCCGTCAGTTGCGAATCGTATGTGCCCTGACTGGGAATCAAACCGGTGACCTTTCACTTTCAGCACCCAGCCAAGTGAGGCACACCAGTCAGGGCCTGGGCCCTTTTTTTTTTTTAAGTAAAATTATGATTGGAGGAGGATTTTCTTCTTACTGTAAATAGATATATCATTTTGTCATGTTCTTGATGGCTCTTTTGGGAAAGATTATTGAGGTTTTTGGTTTGGTGGCTCCAAGATCATTAGGAGGACAGGTGATCTGTCTTGCCATTACCAGATCAAGTGTCCAATGCTCAACTAATTGGTTGGTTTCTTAACTCACAAAAGATGAGTCACATCTAGTTGGCGATATTTCAGGGTTTTTTCCTAGGGATCATTAGATCATTCTCAGATTATGATTGATTTTAATACATACCAAATTTTTAAAATGTTGTTAATCTAGTATATCAGTAGTATCTAAAATGCTAAAAGCCCTGGCTGGTGTGTCTCAGTGGATTGAGCCCTGGCCTGTGAACCTGAAGGTTGCTGGTTCAATTCCCTGTCAGGGCACATGCCTGGGTTGCGGGTTCAGTCCCTAGTGGTTGGGGGTATGTGAGAGACGACCAATCAATATTTCTCTCCCTCTTAGTCTCCCTCCCTTCCTCTCTCCTTAAAAATAAATAAAAATCTAAAATAAAATAAGATGCTAATAAATAAGAATGGGGTATAGTGCTCCTATAATGAGTGGGCATCAGTGGTCTTGGGTATTTTTTGAATGTTTCTCTTTATTTTTGTAAATTGGCTAGGGAGTTTTAACAGTTTGGTTTTGTTGCACAATAAGGAATGTGTCTGGCCTGTGTCCCAGAATCCTGGCAGTGAGCTTCTAAAACTCAGAATTTCCCCAGCGTAGCAGTGTTTCGGAGCCTCATGGATCACACCTGACTTTTGTTACTGAGGAGGTTCAAGATGGCGCCTGGTCCCCAGAAGACCAGCCATGTGGAGGGCCAGGGCTTTGATCCAGCCTGTCCTCTGGGGAAGGTCACGGGCCTGGAGCTGGAGTTCATTCATGCAGCCCACGATTCAGTCAGTCATGTCTGGGGAGTGAAACCCCAGGAAAAAAACCGAACACTGAAGCTTGGCGGAGCTTGAGCACCGTGGTCGGCAAGCACGTTTGTGTGCTGGGAGAGTCGTGCACCCCGTTTCCATGAGGAGAAGGCATATTCAGGACTTCGCCCTATGCGTTTCTTCGTTTGCCTAGTACTGCTTTGTGCCCTTTGTAGTAAAACTGTAATTGTAAGTGTACTCCTTTCCAGAGTTCTGTGAGTTCTTGTAGCCAATCTAACCTGAAGAGCTGTGGGAACGTCTGAATTTGTAGCCAGTTGGTTAGGTATGTGGGTGGCCTGAGAACCCCCAAAGTACAGCTGACTCTGAAGTAAGGTCACTCTTACTGAGACCATGTCTACTTTGTGTGGTGAGCGTCAGAACTGTATTGAGAAACACCACTTGGTGTCATAATAGTTTTATATTCCTATTATATTTTAGCTTAAATTGGCCTCAGATGTGAATTGATGGGAGGATATACACCAGAAAGGGGACATGACTTTTAGTCACTTTCCAGACTGAGTAGTAGGAAATCATTTATTCAGTCCATTTATATATAGTGTCTATGTGTACCAAGATCTGTACTAAAAAAAAAAGGCAGAAAAGTCCCCATCCATATTCTCTAGGAGCTTTTAGTAGTAGACACATGGAGTTTTTGTATGCTCTGATAGGGAAGGAGCGCTCAGCCTTTGGAATGGAGCTACCTTCTCTGAGTCTTGGATGTTGGGGCTGGATTGGTGATGGGTCTTTTAGGCAGTGGGTACTTTAGAAGCAGAGAGACATCAAACCTACTAGTGTTATAGGGTCAGGGGGTTGTGGGTAGCAATGGTTGTCTCAGAATAAGTGACTATTTACTGGCTGGATGTGTGTTAGGGAAATGCTTTGCAAAAAGTGGTAACGGAACTACCAGTATCTGAATTACCCTATCCACTGGCTCCCCACTCTGCTCCCAGAAATGCTTGTTTTCTTTTCTCCTTTTTTATGATAGAAGATGTTAATTATTGACAATAATAAGAATCATAGTGTAATACACCCGCATCTACTTAGTACCCAACTTCATTAACTCATGGCCAGTGATAGGATGGCAATGGGCTCTAATTTATAGTTTGCCAATTTCCCTTGGGGAGTATTCACCCATGCATTTACCATGCCAATTTCAGACTACCAACACAATTTCACTGATGTCATGGGAGCTGGCCCAGCTCCTGAATCATTCCCACTCAAACTAAGCTCTCCTTCCAGATTGTTACCACAAGTAGTTAAGATTATACCTCTAAGGACTACTTTTTTTTTTAAGACTGTATTTATTTCATTTTTAGAGAGAAGGGAAGGGAGAGAGAAAGAGCAGGAGAGAAACATCAATGTGTGGTTGCCTCTCATACGCCCCCCACTGGGGACTGGGCCTACAACCCAGGCATGTGCCCTGACTGGGAATCGAACCGGCAACCCATTGGTTCACAGCCCACGTTCGATCCACTGAGCTACACCAGCTAGGGCTCTGATGTTTTACTCTATTGCCATTTTGTTCTTATTTGATGCTCGTGTTATCCCATCTCTGTGTAATGGGAACCTCTTCATGTTTCCACCTAACTCCCTTGAGACGTGACCCTTGTTTCTTTTGTGTGTCCTTGATTTCTGGTAGATTTTCCAGTACTGTTACATTTTACTGTTACAGGGAGTTCCAGACTGGGGATTAGCAATTTCTTCAAGGAGCTCTATTTCTTTAGGCAAAAATAGTAGAGACCACGATCTGGATGGTAGGGATGTTCATTGGTACTGGGGTTAGTCATATTTTTCATTTAAGTTCAAGACTATAGTGTTTTTACTCAATGTATATCCCTTCTCTAATGCCAGAAAATCCCAGTAGTTAACAACAAAATTACTCTTGCCCTGACCGGCGTGGCTCAGTTGGCTGAGAGTCATTCTGTAGAGCGAAAGGTTGCCAGTTTGATTCCTGGTCAGGGCACATGCCTGGGTTGGAGGGTGTCCCTGGTTGGGGAGGGTGTGAGAGGCAACTAACTGATCGATTTTTCTCACACATCAATGTTTCTCTCCCTCTCTTTCTCCCTCCCTTCCCCTCTCTCTAAAAATAAATAAATAAAATCTTTTTTAAAAAGTTGCTCTCTTTGTCTCATAGCATACACATAACAGTCTCAGACTCCTAAGACTAACAGTACGGTTTCTGAAAACTAGGATTTTCTTGAGTTCTTGTTATCTTTAGGATATACCCCACTAGCATGTCCAGTCAAGTCACTTGAAATCGTTCTTTGTGTGCTTTTGCTCCCAATTCAATATATTGAATACAGTTAATTTTGCTTTGTATTTTAGGGATTGCTTTTTCAGATTTTTTTGAAAAGATTTTATTTATTTATTTTTAGAGAGAGGGGAAGGGAGGGAGAAAGAGAGGGAGAGAAACAGCAATGTGTGGTTGCCTCTCACATGGCCCTCACTGGGGACCCGGCCTGCAACCCAGGCATGTGCCCTGACGGGGAATCGAACCGGGACCCTCTGGTTCCCAGCCCGCGCTCAATCCTCTGAGCTACACCAGCCAGGGCTGCTTTTTCAAATTTAATTGTATAATTTTGTAAAGTATTTATATGGTTCCAAAGTCAAGTGTATGACATAAGGTATGTTCAGAGAAGTCTGACTTCTACCGTTGTAGCCTTCTTCCCTTTGCTAGTTTTGAGTTTATTTTGCTCTTTTTTCTGCTTCCTTAAGTTGTACAATTAGGTTATTAATTTGAGATCTTTCTTAAATGTTGGCATTTACAGCTATAAATTCCCTCTTTGCACTGCTTTCAGGTCATTCCATAAATTTTGGTATATTGTATTTTTGTTTTCATTTGTCTCAAGGTATTTTCTAATTGCCCTTCTGATTTACACCTGTACATTTAAATTAATATCATTGTGGTTGATTGTTGGTAGTGATGTTTTAAAATGATTTGTCAGCATTTTCAGATATTGTGTAGCAAGAGAATATGCCTTGCATTATAGTTTTAAAATTTGTGACTGTTTTTTTTTTCCCCTAGAAGTTCAAGTTGTTGCTGTTACTGATTTTACCTCTCCCTGGTTGTTTTTGGTTGTATCTTATTCTTCTTTATGCTTTCGACTCCTTTTATGTTTTTAATTGTTATAAACATACTGTTCTTATTTTGTAATAGTTCTATAATCTTGATATCTAACCCTTTGTGCGGTATCCTCTGATACCACTCATGCTCAATTGTGTCGATACGTGTTTCATAATTTTAGGTTGTACACCACTGTTTAGTGGGGCCTTAATTATGGAGATCCGTGAGACTGCCTGCGTTGAGCGCTTCAGCTGGTGTACATTTCATATGTCTACCAGAGTAACAGGCATTGGTATTTCAGATGATGAAAGGAACCTCTCCCATGTCCATCAAGCTAGAATGACCTGCCGTTTGGTATTAAGGTGCTTAGTTCTATTGCCAAAGGTCTTTGCAAAAAGGGAGGAAAAAATGGGGTCATATGACATTATGATGACTACATGTTTCTTCTTTCTTTTGCAGTTCCAATTCCTAGTAGATATGACCGGAGAGTATCAGGTATGTGTTCTCTTTCAAAACATACTGCTAAAATGCTATTTTAAGATATGCTCATCTTAAATAAAAACAAACTGATCTTTTCAATGAAAAGTTAGGATTCAGATTATTAAAATTACCTGATTCCTTCATTCTGTTTCATTTTAAGTTCTGAGTATATATGTATATATTTTTGTGTTGCTGTAATTAGGTAATTATTATGTCATTAATATTTTTCCATGTTTATAATTGTGGCTTCAAAAACTACATTTAATATTACTATTCCTGGTGTTTTAGATTATGCTGCCACTAACTTCTTGCATACATTTTTGAGCCACTTAAATTACTTCCTCAGTTACAGTGTTGGGAGCAGCAGTCCCCAGCCAGTGACTAAGCACCGCCTTGGCTCTTTCTGTGCATTGCTCTCTGGAGACAGTCTGTAGGGCGGGCTGCAGGGAGAAAGATACCCCACAAAGGCCTCTTTTCCAAACCGTCTCACTGACTCGTACGGTGCCTACTCCTTCAAAGATTTTATATATTTACAGACTACTCCTTTAGTTTAGATGTAAAATAGTGCCTCAGGTTGATTTTATTTGGCATTCCATTGATAATGAATAAAAATGAGTGTTTTGTAAACATGTTTTTTTATTTTTTTGTATGGAACTAGTTTGGTGATACTTGACCATTTTATCTCTTATAGTCTAGATTATTTTTGTAAGTTTGAGTAAATTTCTGTCATGACTTTTGACCGTTAGAAATTTTAAGCCAAGTTTTCCATATTGGTTGTACTATTTATTTTAATTTTGCTATTTTTTTATTTACTCAAAATTTCCATTGTGTAACTGGTACTTTATACACTGCCTGGCACATAGCAGGCACTCAGCATATATTTATTGAATATATACATCCTCTCCTTTTTTTTCATGATTGCTCCTAAGCTGGAAGGTCAAATGTTCGACTTTTGGGTACATCCAGAGTTTGTTCATTTGTTTTTTTGGTTTTTTTTTAAGATTTTATTTATTTTTAGAGAGAGGGAGACAGAGAGGGAGAGAAACATCAATGTGTGGTTGCCTCTCACATGGCCCCCACCGGGGACCTGGCCCACCACCCAGGCACGTGCCCCTACTGGGAATTGAACTGGGACCTTTTGGTTCCTAGCCCGTGCCCAATCCACTGAGCCACACCAGCCAGGGCAAGTTTGTTCATTTGTTTATAAAGAAAAGACTTTTATTAGCAAGTTGTAATAACATCTAGAGTTCATTTGGTTTTATAGTTGGGGCGTCAGTGTGTTTCAGGATTGCTATGCAAGCTGCCTGTGTCACATTCTTCCCTTTAGCCTTGTTCTGAGAATGTTTCTTATCCCCATTTACCCTTTTAGTCCCTCAATCCTTTTCTTTGGGAAAATCTTATCATTCACTTTTTTTCAGAAAGTCTTTTCCCTAGACTGGCCAGTTAACATGTTGCCACATTTACTCTTTCCGTCATGTGCATATGTAATGTCGTACACCAAAGTCTGTTGCAAGGAGATTGACGCATGTGTTCTTGTGTAGACAGTTACAGAGAGGAAGTAGAGTAGAGATTAAGGTTGGCACAAAGGATGGTGAGTGATCATTTCCCGTTCCTGTTCATCCCTGTCTGCATTCCCTGCCCCCCAAAAGATTAGTAATAGTCCTTGACATCTGCAGGACCGATCTGGGCAGTGGAGAATATAGTGACATCTCCAGGGGCACAGTTGGTGGTAGTTCATGAATTGCTCTTCGGCTGTCAGTGACTCAGTCCTGAACTGCTGAAAACTCAGACAAGTACATGTTATTATCTGTCCCCCTTAAATTTTACAGTATGTTTCTCTTTGTATTCAGTTGTAGAATTCCTCCATCTGTATCAATTTAATTTTGATTTTTAAATATATAAAATATTTAATATGACTTAAGTGTCAAAACTGTATAAAAGAATTTTCTCAGAGAAATTTTATTCCTTTCCCTATACCTTCATTGTTTTTGTTTCTGCTTACCCTCTAGGAAACAATTTGATTACTAAAATTTGGGGCACGTTCCTGGGTGGTGGGTCAGGTCCCATGTGGGGGCCATGTGAGAGGCAACCACACATTGATGTTTCTCTCCCTCTCTTTCTCTTTCCCTTCCCCTCTCTTTGAAAATAGATAAATAAAATCTTTATATATATATATATATATATATATATATTTACAGTAGTATGTGAAACATAGTTTGTTCTTTTATTATTATTTATTAATTATTGTATTATTTTCCATATGAATAACTGTAAACCACTTTTGCTCCATCCTGTATTTTATCATCTCTCTCCTATTTGGAACTATAAATCCCTAGAACCTGGCTTTTCAGCACCTAACAGAATGCCTGGCATTAGTAGGTATTTAATACATTTGTTAATTGAAAGAAGGGATTTAAAAAATCATTACAGCTTTAGCAAAGAGTGAATAAAAGGAAATTGTGTTCACTTCCTATTTTCCTAGTAAAACCACGCATCTGTTTTATTCATTTTTCTCTTTATTTTCTCTCTCCAAATTTAGTTTGTGCTGAGACCTATAACCCTGATGAGGAAGAGGAAGATACTGA
Source organism: Micronycteris hirsuta (assembly GCA_004026765.1). NCBI lineage: Eukaryota > Metazoa > Chordata > Mammalia > Chiroptera > Phyllostomidae > Micronycteris > Micronycteris hirsuta. The sequence goes on from PVJI01002076.1 coordinate 143,254, forward strand.
TCCAAGGGTAAGAACTACAGCAAAGAGTACTAGGTAGAATTGTTTTATAACCCACTCCCCTACTCCTCTACATACCAAATCAAATCATGCTGATAATTAAATATAAATTAAAATCTCAACAAGACGCCATTTTTTTATCTAACAGATTGACAAATACTAAGAAGAATTATGCACCTGAAACGAATACAAAATAATATTGAATGTAAACTGAAATTGAAAAATAAGCCCTGGCTGGTGTGGCTCAGTGGACTGAGTGCAGGCCTGTGAACCAGAGGGCCGCTGGTTCGATTCCCGCACATGCCTGGGTTGCGGGCCAGGTCCCCAGTGCGGGGACGGGGGCGGGTGCAAGAGGCAACCAGTCAGTATTTCTCTTACACATCGATGATTCTCTCCCTCTATTTCTTCCTCCCTCCCCTAAAAATAAGTAGAATCTTTAAAAAAAAAATAATAAAATTTTTAAAAAGAATGAAAGCAAGATTGATTGAGCTCTTGGTAAGGAGGGCGCCTGCTGTGCCTGTCAAAGCCTCAGGCGCGGTCAGGACAACCGGCTCAGCGGTTCCCTGAAGGAGGTTTCATCCGTAACAGCTGTATCTTTCTGTACGGTCATTTCTGGAAGTTACATCCCAGAGGTTCACAGTGGTTGTGGCAGGACTGTGCTTGACTTTTGGTGCTTTTTAAAAACTCAGGTTTTAAAATTCTTGTACAGTTAACAAATTACTTCTGTAAAAGCAAATGCGAAGCATCATTTTTAAAAGATTGTTGTTATAAAAGAAACTTTGATGACCTTTCAAGTATGCCTTAAAATGAATAGCCTATTAAAGATTTCTGAAGTATTCTAATAATAAAATGCTACCATTGTGTGAATATAATAGACATGCAGATTTTAAGAAATATTTTTATTCTGGATATTATAAAATTCCTGATGACTTTTAAAAGTTAAATTGATTTTTTACTAACTTTATTCAAAATGCTTCACACTTTTGATATGTTATTCTGGTTAGATTACATGATGTACCTTTCTTTTTTGGGTGAAGAAAATACTTAGGAAAGAGCTTGAGGGGTCTCTCAATTATAAATAACAGCAGTACTAGCAAAAATTATTTTTTGAGTTCAATAAATATTGAATATACTAGTAATAGTTTTGAGCATCTACTAAATGTCAGGTACTGTTTTAAACACTTAACTCATTTAATCTTTATGACAACTCTTATTTATTTTTTAAATAAATTTTTAAAGATTTTCATTTATATATTTTTAGACAAGGTGAAAGAGGGAGAGAAACATCAGCAATGAGTTTCCTCCGCACGCCCCCACCTGGGGACCTGGTCCACAGCCCAGACATGTGCCCTGACCAGGAATTAAACCAGCGACCTTTTGGTTTGCAGGCTGGCGCTCAGTCGACTGAGCCACACCAGCCAGGGCACATCTCTGATTTTATAGATACCACCACTACTACTACTGCTACTGCTAATAATAATGATTACTGTTATTTGTTGATATTTGAGCTCTAGCTTGTATAGCCATTGTTTACTTTCCATGTTTGCTTAGATTTCAACAGACAACTCAAACTTAACATGAATTCCTGATTATCTCTCCTTTTAAACATTCTTTTCACCCATAGTCTTCTCCAGCTCAATTCATGGCCGTACCATCCTTCCGGTTGCTCAGGTCCAAAACTTAAGGGTCACCCTGTGTTCCTCCCATTTCTTCACACCCACATTTAATTTTTCGGCAGATCGGTTGGGCTCAGTCTTTCAAACATAGCTAGAAGTCCACTGCTTCTCAACACCTCCATTGCCGCCACCCTGTTCCTAACTACCTCCATCTGGCACTGGGATAATGACAGTAGCTTCCTGGCTTTCACCCTTTCTTCTCCAGGCTGTTCTTTACTCAGTAGCGAGTGTGAGCCTTTAAAAACGTTAGATGTCTTCCTTTCCTCAGTCACAGTCCTTAAAGTGCCCCATGTCACTGGAGAAAAGTTCCGGTTCTGTGACCTATAATGCCCTCTGTATTTGGGCGTCGCCCACACCCAGTCCCCCAACCTGGTCTCTTCCCAGTCTTCCCCCACTCACTCTGCATTAGTCGCACCTGTCTCCTGGCTGTTTCTCGAACGTGCTATTTACTTACCATAAGGTCTTGGCTTTACTTGCTGTTCCCTTTGCTTGAAGTGCTCCTCCCACAGAGCTGGCCAGCACGACGCCCTCCCTCAGGTTGTCCTCACTTCCTTGAGGTCTTTACACGAAAGTCATCTCAGTGAGGCCACATCTGGACACACACACACAGACACCCTTCCCTCCCTTCTTTTCCTGCTGAGCCTTACAACTCCAGCGTATTTTATGTATTTATGGAATACAAGAGCAGGTGTGTTTGTCTCTATGTTCACTGCTGTGTCCCCAGAGGCAGGACAGTGCCGGGCACCCAGCAGATACCTAGTATTTGTTGAATGAACAAATCTAGAGCCTCTGCTTTACGAACGAGGACTCTGAGGCTTCAGGCTGGGGAGGGCAGCTGACTTGCTGGCAGCCACACAGTTGGTGCTTTTCAGACCCCAGGGTGGGTGCTCTTCAGCCCCATGCTGCTGCCCTTCGCGATCAGGGCACTGCTTGGAATTTATATATATGTAAAATTATAGTAAACACACTCTTAATTTTTCCTGCTTTTGAGGAGAGAGAAATATACCAGTTTGTAAGTAAAGTAAGATTTTAAAATGGAATTTAAAATTTCCTTGGTTTTATTTGTTTTGGCAGGTGATTCATCCTAAAACTGATGAACAGAGATGCAGACTTCAGGAAGCTTGCAAAGATATTCTCCTTTTCAAAAATCTCGATCAGGTAACATTGATTTTTAAACTATTTTTGTCCCTTTATTTTGCTTCCATAACTTGTTTCCTGAGCCTACGCAGCCCAGCTTGCTCACTTCTCCCTATGTAATTTTCTAGACAAACTGTCTCTTATCATTTGAAAAAATAAAATATTTTTATCTTTCAGCTTTTTTCCTTTGTCATTTAAACAGTTTTTAGCGTCTTAACCGCAGCTATGAGAGGCATAAAACTTTAGATTCATTTTACTTGCAGATGTTTGTGTTGTGTTGTGAGCTTTTCAGGTGACTTTAGTTTTTCTCAGAGCTGCTTTGACACTTCCTCCAGACAGTACCATTTGAGGGCCGCACACTTTGGTCACGTAAAAAGGGAATGCTCAGGTTTGCATGACGCTGGCTTAGTTTGAAGGGTCCGAATTCATGCTGCAGAATAATTTCTCCAAAGATTCCAGTGTGGAGTTCTCTTCACCTGTATCTGAAAGTGTGTGACTGCTTCTCAGACCTTAGGTGTGGGACACCTCTTGGGATTACTTCCCATGGAAAACCTCAGGCATGGGGTGCACACGGAGTGTTGTGTGTACAGGGCCCCAGCAGAGGGATCTCTGCATAGGCTTGTTTTCCCTCCCTCAGCAGAGACAGAGAGCAGGGGCCACCTCCTGAAGACAAACGATCTTCACACTTCCTCTGTCTTCTCTACTCTGAGGGGCCACATGCTAAAGTCACACGAATGGCTGAGGTGCTGGGCCTACTGGGGAACCCCCAAATGTGCAGCGACAGGAAGGCTGGGATTAGAATTCTATGACTACCCAGCTCCTGCAAATACGTCTTCTGAAGACATTCCCACAAGCCCTCCCTGGGAATCTGGCTGACCATACGTGAATCTGTGATACATCAGTCACGGGGACGAACCGTCCCTGGTAAAACAAGCTAGTTGCTAGCTCTGTGGTTTTAGGAATGCCCAGAACATTGGTCAGAGTTTTATTAGACTCAGGCTGAATAAAACAAAACAAGGACCGTGAGCCAACGAAAGGCTGGTTGTGAGAAATACTGGTCTCTGTCAGCTCTTTTCTCTAGATGACCCATCTGTGTCAACGGAAAGGGGAGCTGCTGCTTTATCTACATTGAGTAAAACCCCTTGTAAACTTCATGCCATTAGATGTTCTAAGGGAGGTTGCTGTGTCAATTTAATAGAGTTTTACTAGTTTTGGAGAATACCATTTTAGCATTGAAAAATGATAACTGAATTTTCAGATTTACCGGTAATTATATTTTTCTAACATTTTATCATGAAAATATTCAAATACAACAAAGCTTAAAGAATTTTATGGAACAAGCGTTTATTTACTGCTTTGATTAACAGTTACTATGCTTTGCTGTGTTATATACCATCTATCTACCCATCCCTCAGCAAAGGGATCGGCAAACTTTTTCTTAAAGAACCAGATAGTAGATATTTCACCACAGTTACTCAGCTTTGTTACTATAGCAGGAAAGCAGCCATAGACAATATGTAAGTGAAAGGGTGTGGCTGTGCTCCAGTAAAACATCATTTACAAAAATAGGCAACTGTTTGTTGGCTCCTATATTAACCCATCTTATTTTAGGCAATACATTTCACAGTTAATTGTAGGTATCAGTATTCTTTCCCTTAAATATTTTGGCATGCATGTCATGAAGTAGAGCTTAATACTTGCTTATACTTTTTTAATGTAAAGTTTGCATGCAATGAAATGCACAAGTTTTAAGTGTGCATTCACGGAAGTTTGACCAAATCATACACTTAGGTAATCCAAACCCCTATTAAGATATAGTCACCCTGATTGGTGTGGCTCAGTGGATTGAGCATCATCCTGCAAACGGAAAGGTTGCCAGTTCGATTCCCAGTCGGGGCACGGGCCTAGGTTGTGGGCCAGGTCCCCATTGAGGGTGTGCGAGAGGCAACTGATAGATGTTTCTCTTGCATTTTTTCTCCCTCTCTTTCTCACTCCCTTCCTCTCTCTCTCTAAAAGTAAATAAATAAAATATTTTTTTAAAATAACATTTAAAATAAATCTTAAAAAAAAGATACAGAACATTGTCACCACTCCAGAAAGTTCCCTCATGCCCCTTCATGATCATTTCTTGCCCCTCTGTTGGGACGATGCTGTAACCAATGGAGTTTATGTGGCCAGGGCTATTTTGGACTAGTTTTAAGCTCACAAAAAAAGTTGCAAAAGTAGCAGAGAGATCTCATCTATTCCTCAACCAGTTCCCCCAGTATTAACATCTTATATACAGCCCAGCTGGTGTAGCTCAGTGGATTGAGCGCAGGCTGGGAACCAGAGGGTCCCGGTTCGATTCCCAGTTGGGGCACATGCCTGGGTTGCGGGCCAGGTCCCCAATGAGGGCCATGTGAGAGGCAACCATACATTGCTCTTTCTCCCTCCCTTCTCCTCTCTCTGAAAATAAATAAATAAAATCTTTAAAAAAAAAACATCTTATATACACCGTAGTACAATGATCAAAACCAGGAAATTAATGTTGTTAGAATACTGTTTAAACTACAGACCTGCATCACCTCATGCAAATTTCATTTCTTTTCTCACTAATGTTTTGTTTTGTTCTGTTCTGTTTTCTAGTTAAGGTTCTAAACCAGAATCCCACATAGCATTTAGTTGTTACTTATTCTTAGTCTGTGCCAACCTGTGACAGTTTTCAGTTCTTTCTAAGTCTTTCGTGATTTCGTGATGTTGGTACTTTGGAGAGTACTTTTTTTTTTTTTTTTTTTTTTTTTCAGAGAGAGGAGAAGGGAGGGAGAAAGAGCAATGTATGGTTGCCTCTCACATGGCCCTCATTGGGGACCTGGCCCGCAACCCAGGCATGTGCCCCGACCAGGAATCGAACCGGGACCCTCTGGTTCCCAGCCCGCGCTCAATCCACTGAGCTACACCAGCTGGACTGGAGAGTACTTCTTAATGATCTCATAGAATGTACCTCAGTTTGGATTAGTCTGTTTCCTCATGGTTGGGAAATAGTTACACATTTTTGGCCAGACTACCACAGAAATTATATCATGTCCTTCTCAAAGAATCATATTAAGGGGTCCGTGAAGTCAGTATGTCTCATTGATGGTGATGGTAGTTCTTTCCTTTTTATTGCTGAGTAGCATTCCCTTGCATAAAAATGCCAGTTTGCTTATCCATTTTCCTGTTGATGGACGCCCGAACTGTTTCTCATTTTTTAGCTCTTACGAATGACTAATGCTATAGACATTTTTTTTTAAGATTTTTTAAATTTATTTATTTTAGAGAGAGGGGAAGGGAGGGAGACAGAGGGAGAGAAACAGCAATGTATGGTTGCCTCTCACATGGCCCTCACTGGGGACCCGGCCCGCAACCCAGGCATGTGCCCTGATGGGGAATCGAACCGGGACCCTCTGGTTCCCAGCCCGTGCTCAATCCACTGAGCTACACCAGCCAGGGCGCTATGGACATTTTGTACAAGTGTTTCTGTGAACTTTTTCCCCCATTTCTCTTTAGTAAGTTACGTGAGGGCAAAATTGCTGAATCATAGGATAGGTATTTGTTTGATTTTATAAAAATAGGTCTTTTTGAAAGCAGTTGTATCATATCGCATTCCTTCCAACAATATGTGAGATTCTCAGTCGCTCCTTAACCTTACCAACATTTAATATTGTCTGTCTGTTTAAATTTTAGCCATTCTGATGAATGTATTTATCTCAATTTTTTTTAATTTAAAAGTTTCTGTTTTTAAATTTTCAAATTTACAGAAAGTCAAAAGAATAGTACCATGAGCCCTGGCTGGTGTAGCTCAGTGGATTGAGCGTGGGCTGGGAACCAGAGGGTCCCGGTTCGATTCCCAGTCGGGGCACATGCCTGGGTTGCGGGCCAGGTCCCCGTGAGGGCCATGTGAGATGCAACCATACATTGCTGTTTCTCTCCCTCTCCGTCTCCCTCCCTTCCCCTCTCTTTAAAAATAAATAAAAATAAAATCTTTAAAAAAAAAAAAGAATAGTACCATGAACAGCCATATAGCTTTTACCTAGACTGACAGTTAACATTTTGCTACATTTACCCTTTCTCTCACATGCATATATATACATGCTTAATAAGTACATATAAACTGATTTTTCCTGAAGAACAAAGCTATTTTCCTACATCAATATAGTACTATTATTAAACTCAAGAAATACTGGTGTGATAATATTACCTAACATACAGTCCATATTCAGATTTTCCCAGTGAAGTTCTCTGTAGCTTTTTGGTTTTGTTTTTCAAATCCTGAATCCCCTGTTGTTTTTAGTCGTCACGGTGTCATTTCAGTCCTCTCTAACCTGGAGTGCGCCCCTCGCACCTCACTCTGGATCTCATGACACTGGTGGTTTTGAAGAGTCCCGGGTGGAAGAAGAGTTATGCAGAGCAAGAGGCTGCCAACGCGCAGCCCCCTGGCCAGACACAGCCGGTGTAGATGTGTGTGTGTGTGGTCTGCACGGTACGTGAAGGTCTGAATTTGTTACCGGTACAAGTCATACGTTGCTTAACGACGGGGATACCTTCTGAGAAATGTGTCGTTAGGCTGTTTTGTCACCATGTGAACACCAGAGTGCACACACGTGGTACAGCCTAGGAAACACCTAAGGCATACGGTACAGCCTGTTGTTCCTAGTACCAGCCTATGGAGCATGTTAAGATACTGAATACTTCAAGCAATTGTGAACGGTGGTAAGTTTTGTGTATCTAAACAACAGGAGATTAAATCAAGTACGAGAGAAAAACGGTGCAATCAAGAGATGCCGTAAACATGAAACGTATGAGGCTGCCGCTGGCTAACATAGCATATTGTGTTACAACAGACTTTTTTTTTTAATAAATGGGAAAAGTGCACTCTAATGATAAAAAGTGTAGTATAGTACATGCATAAGCGAGTTACATAGTTGTTTATCATCTTCGAGTATCACGCACAATACCAACTGTATGTGCGACACAGCTGACAATTGGTTTGTTCACGCCGCCGTCCCCGCAGACATCACCACAAACGTGTGATGTGTTGTGCCACGACGCTGAGAGGGCTGCAGCCTCACTAGGAACTTTCTAGCTGCACTGTAATCTTCCCGGACCACCATCGTGTATGCAGACTGTCATTGACCAACGTGTCATTATGCAGCGCGTGACGTTCTGTAAGCACGAGAGGGCAACACCGGGCTAACATTCCCCGTGAATCCACGTGGATGGCACATGAGTAGTGAGCCTTCCTTTTTATCTTGTCATCTTGTATAGTATATAACATACATGGGACTGTGGGACGAAAGTGATGTGTTTTGGTGATACTCAGTTATTTTAGGTAGCATGGTCACACTGACAGAACATTAAATCACGTGAAATTATCCACCAATGAAATTATGTCCTGGCCAGGTCTTCAACCCACGTTCCTCCAAAGAAAAAGTCTTTCTTTGAGTTGAAGCTGTTCTTCTTTTTTTAAAGATGTTATTTATTTATTTTTAGAGAGGAGAAGGGAAGGAGAAAGGGAGAGAAACATCAGTGTGTGATTGCCTCTCGAGTGCCCCCCGAGTGCCCCGCAACCCAGGCATGTGCCCTGACTGGGAATCCAGCCAGCAACCCTTTGGGTCACAGGTTGGAGCTCAATCCACTGAGCCACACCAGCCAGGGCTGAGGCTGGTATTCTTCCCTGAGCTCTAATGGTCACTGATCTCCCTGCCTGACAGAGGCCCTAGTGAGAGACCAATGTTTTGTTAGAATTGAATAGCATTGTTTTGTTTTCATTATGCTTATTGATACAGTTACCTTCTGGATATGGCAGGTAGTATTGGTAAGTAAGCAATTGTACATGTTTGTATAGAAAGGATTGAAGCAGTATTAGCTATGTGATAATAGATCTCATTTACTGAGTACCTGTTATGTAATACTTTCCTTAGTATTTATGAAGCTCCTTTGTACATATGAAAAGAAGTGAGAGAGGTGGAGTGATGTGCTTGGCTAGTCAGAGCAATTGTACTACTCCAAAAGATAACCTCCAGCGCCATCCCAGCTCCTTAGATCTGATGATCCTGTTAAATTAGTACCCACGGCAAGGTAGCATAATACGGTTTTACATGTGACATCGTGGAGCATCAGGGCCAGTGGCGGGCATGTGGGTGTGGGTGAGAGAATGGGCACCATGATTTAGATATCCATGCTTGCTTAAATTACGGAACACTTTTTCAAAACAATGCTGCCTCAGAAAAAGTCAGCATCTGAGCTGTGTACATGGAGGTACAAAGCTGGGTTGTTACAGGAAAGCAGTTGTTTCAGTGGCCCTTAGGTTTCTGCTTGGATGCGGGGAACAATCTGATTTTGGGACTTCCGCTATGTAGTCACAAACTGAGATAAGCATAGTCATTTTTTTTTTTTTCCAGCAGATGTGAAAGCCATCTTTTCTTCTTGTGTTCACTCCGCAGGAACAGCTTTCTCAAGTCCTCGATGCCATGTTCGAGAGGGCGGTCGAAGTGGATGAGCATGTTATTGACCAAGGCGATGACGGAGACAACTTTTATGTCATAGAGCGGTAAGAGGCGGAGCCTGGCAGCCGTGCAGCCACACTGACTGCGGCCCGTGTTTAGGACAAGCGCTTCACCCTGTGCTTCGTTCAGTCCCAGGGGGTCGCGGGCAGGTGAACAAGCTTCCCAGAGCTTACCCGTCCCCTTTCTACTGCGGTCCTGAGTCCTCAGTACACCCCGTACTTGGTTGCCACTATCTACAGGAGAAAGTCTCCTTTACAGTTAGGCAAGATGTGCTTTATAAACCCTTTGTCAGTGTTCAAGGGAATTGATTTCCTGAAGAATAGCTGTGATTGTTACCATATGGATTTTTCAATCCCAGCCTCACTTTACATGTGAAGACACTGCCCCAACCTCTGCCCCTGCTCCAGGTGTAAGCCATGCTGGGAAATATGAAGTATGTGGGTGTGACCTGCTCGCCTCAGTGCGCCCTAACTTCTGGAGCTGTCATTGTCGTCTGGGGGACTCCTTATGACCCCTGCTGACAGGGGCACCCTCACCAGAGTTTAAGATCAATATGATGTTGCCGTACCCCGTAACTTCCATATTTATTGTTACATTCTTTCTTTTGAAGTCATTTCAGAGTTACAGAAATGTTACGCAGATAATACCAAAAAATTCTCATAAACCTAGTTCCCCAGGTTAGTGTTTTACTGCATTGCTTTATTGTTTGAGAGTGAGTTGCAAGTACAATGCCCTTTCACCACTGAATACTTCAGTGTGTATTTCCTAAAAATAGGACATTTTTTTACATAAGCACAGAACAATTTTAAAAATCAGAAATTAACATTTATACAGTACTGTCATCTCTTCTACAGGGTTACTCAAATTTCTCCAATTGTTTCCCTAATTTCCAAGATTCTTTTAATCTCTGCCAAGTAGCTATACCAAATTCATGTGGTTCCCTTTCTTGTCAGGCCTTTGTTTGAATTCTCGCAAAGAAAATGTTCTCACTCCTTGAATAACCTTTGGACTCCTTTTTTTTTTTTTTAAGATTTTATTTCTTTATTTTCAGAGAGAGGAGAAGGGAGGGAGAAAGAGCAATGTATGGTTACCTCTCACATGGCCCTCATTGGGGACCTGGCTTGCAACCCAGGCATGTGCCCCGACTCGAACCGGGAATCGAACCGGGACCCTCTGGTTCCCAGCCCGCGCTCAGTCCACTGAGCTACACCAACCAGGCACCTTTGGACTCTTGATATCTGTGGCAGTGTTACAGCTAGAAGAAATGTTTTATTTAAGGGGTAAAGATATTACAAATAATATCTTCTAAGTTACATTCCCACATCCAACAGCCACCTTTCCCCCTTGCTCTGCCATGTGCTCTCCCACCAACTCAGGAACCCCAGTGGGCCTGCAGTTTGGGAAATAAGCACCCACCTGCACGTATCTGTAGCTTAAAGTTTGAAATGCCTGTCTACAAAGGGAATGATTTGTTACATGTGTAAATGAGAGGGATTATCTTCAGTATGCTGTGAAAGTAATTATTAACACATTGGAAAGACTATCATTTAAGTAAAAAGATACGGTTCCTGACCTCAAAAAATTCATCTGTTGGAGAGACAGACCCTTCAATGGATAATTATTACTTATCCATTTAAGGATAAGTAATCCAATAATTATAATTATTAATTACAAATGGATGTGGTGGGAACAACAATGATAAAAATATGTTCCATTATTCGGAAGAGGACCTGAGTGAGAGAGGATCGGAAAGACTCTGCTTTGCAGCTGACCTTTCACTTGAAATGGCTCATGTCATTCCCGAAATTAAGTAACTAGTGTCTCCTGGAGGATTGACTCTGAATTCTCTTTTCCAATCATGGCCTCATTACTTTTGCCTTGTCTACCAGGTCTAGTACAGGTCCTTTTCCCTGTTGAGTGGTGAGCTCTCTTAAGAGCAAAGTTGGTGCCACATAACTGATACTTTACTGATTGATTTTAATTACTGCTTCCTGTGTAACATATGATATTTAGTGATTTTATTAGACAAGTGGAGGCTCTTAATAGGAAATTTAGAGAATTAAAATAAAAACAGGAGCCCTGGCTGGTGTGGCTCAGTGGCTTGAGCTGATTCCTGTGAACTGAAAGGCCACCAGTTTGATTCCCAGCCAGGTCCCCAGTTCAGGGCATGCGAGAGGCAACTGATTGATGTTTGTCTCCTTTTCTCCCTCTCTTCCCCTCTCTAAAATAAATAAAATCTTTTAAAAAAATAAAAACCTGGAAAGATAGTGATCTGGCCATAATTTCATTACCAGAGTGTATCCATTTTCCCCCCCTATGTTTTGCTGTTGGGGTCAAATCTGTTATTCCAGATTTGGTTCAGATGCTTCGACTGATGATACCATCACACTAAGGGAATAAAAAGGTTTCTTATTCACATAATGAAGCTTTTTAGGGAGAGCAAGTCAAGCTCCCAGTAAGTTGAAAAATGATGATAGGGAGGGGTGACTGGCTTGGAACTTCACGATGTTTAGAAGGTGGGACTGGGGTGACGGTACTCTTAGGTCTGGGCTTGTACTTGTGTTGTCTCAACATCCCATCAGCACCAATGGAGAGAGCAAGAGGCTTTCTTACCAGCTTTTCCATGTGAGATGGAAGAGGAAGGGGACTGAGGTGGCAGGGCTTGAAAGCTATTACAGTCAAACGTCCAAAATGGAGTTGACTGTTTATTACATTTGCATGTACGTACTTTTTTTTTTAAGATTTTATTTATTTATTTTTATTTTATTTTATTTTTTTATTATTTTATTGTTGTTCACTTACAGTTGTCTGCATTTACCCCCAACCCCAGGCAAACCCACCTCCCTCCCTTGCCTCCACCCTCCCCCTTGGTTTTGTCCATGTGTCCTTTATAGCAGTTCCTGAATACCCTTGTCCCCATTATCCCCTTCCCCCTCCCCTCTGGTTACTGCCAGATTGTTCTAAATTTCAACGTCTCTGGTTATAATTTGTTTCTCTGGTTATATTTTGCTTGCTTACCTCACAAGCGTCTTGGCTGTGGCTGATCTGAGTTCCCCGGTAGCTGATCTGGCCTCGGTGCCTTCTCTCATGAGTCCTTA